>JAGTJM010000127.1:0-36015 GCA_020747015.1 Pyrenochaeta sp. MPI-SDFR-AT-0127 | reverse complement strand
TTTCTAACTAAATTAGATCTATATTATAACTTTCTACTATATCCTTAAATTCTTTTTCTCTAGTATAATCTAGTAGACTTAGGGTTTAGTATAGTTAGATATATAGTATCTAGAGTTACTATAATTATAGTAGTTACTAGGTCCTTTCTCTATCTAGTATAGGTATCTTTAAGACTAGTAATATATAGTAGACTTAAAAGATTAAGTAGTACTTAATAATAGAACTATATAGGTTATCTTCTAGATAGAGTCTATAATAGATATTATATAGACTAAATAGTATTCTAAGGAATATTAGTAGGAAGCCTATAACTAGATAGTTCTTTTACTCTATATTATATATAGTTAGGTACTCTACTATCTACTTAAAGGAGTTTTTCTAAAGGTACTTAAACCCTAGGTTTAGTACTTAAAGACTAGGGATAATCTTAATCTATAGGTAGTAAAACTACTCTAATTTAGGTATATATCCTTTTATAGCTATACTTAGAAAATATACCTTAAAGAGAGTAAAAGTTTCCTCTTTTCCTTATTATAATTAATTAAATAATAATTAGTTTTCTACTATCTTATTTCTAGTAATAAAATAGATTTTAGGAGATTAATTATTTATTTAGTAATCTAGAAGCTATCTATAGGAGAGTTAGCTAGGTATTAGGGTCTAGGTATTCTCTTACTAACCTATAGTATATCCCTAAACTAAGGCTATATATACGCGCTCTATCTAATAGTAATCTAAGTTAATCTTAAGTTAGTCTTATATAGAAGCTTACTATTATCTAAAGCTAGGATTCTTCCTATTACTTAGATTACTAATAGGAGAGTATCTTTTCTAACCTTATTATTCTACCTATAAGTTCTAGGGGAAGTATTACTAAAGGAGAATAGTCTCTTATAGGTTTATAGTTAGGGTATTTTAGTAGTAGGTAAGGCTAATTAGTTTAATTAAGCTAGAGATAGGCTATACTCTTAGTCTACTTAGTTCTATATAAACCTATTATAGTTATACTATAACTTAGTAAGCTCTAGATTAAGTCTAATTATATTCTAATCCTCTACTATTATTAATAGGGTATTATACTCTAGTTCTAGTTTAGAGTAGTCCTCTATTTACTTAATAGCTTTAGGCTATATAATTTCTTTTAACTAGTAGTCTACTACTATATTAATCTAATAAGATAATACTCTATTTAAGCTAATCCTTATTTAGAGAGAAATATTAGCTTAGGCTCTAATTCTTCTAGATTATTAGTAGTCTCTAAGTTTCTACTTTAGTACTCTATATAACTTTCCTAAAGTTAATCCTTATATAATAGTATAGGAAGTTCTAAACCTATAGACTTTAGTTATTAAGAGATTAAGGAGATCTAACTTTAGAATAATAGACTTTAATTATAAATAATCTAAATTAGATTATATTAATATAAGAGTTTAGATATAATCTTTTTAAATAAAGTAATATTATTAAGAAGCTATTACTAGTAAGGATAAAGTTCTTCTTATAATATAATAATATAGGTACTAAAGAGTTTAAAATAGATCTAAGTATAACTTAAAGATATATAGAGTATATACTATAGGGATAACTAGGAATATTCTATTCTATAGGTCTAGTATAGAAGGATAAGAAGAACTTATCCTACTATCTATACTAAAGAGCTATACTTATATATAGAGAAATAGGGTAATAGGGCCTAATTAGAATAGTATTAGAGGTAGATCTAATATTCCTAAATAAACCTCCCTTCTTATAGGAATATATATACGTCTCTATTTCTATATAATATTTATTATATAGAGATTTATACTAAAGTATATAAGATCTTTATCTATTAGTATTTAACTAGTATATATTATTTTTATATATTTAACTATACTCTATATAACTATTAGTTATAATATACTTACTAGTAAACCGTCTACTATATACTAGGCCTAGGTAGTAATAGCTTAATTAATATTAAGGTACCTATCTTTATATATAGATATATAGTAAGCTAGTACGTATTATAGTACTACGTAATAAGACGCGATACCTATAATTATAGTAACTAGATTCGTATAGTAATAAGAATAGTATATCTCCTTATCTCCTAATACTATTACTATGCTAGCGTCTAAAGCCTTACTTCTAATATACTTACATAATTACTTAAGCTATATCTGTTCTACCTAGCCTTCACAAGAGCATCTTAAAACCTCTTCGTCTGTCGCCGGAATAAAGTCAGCCATAGTCGTGTTAGCCGTCATAGGACTTTGCGTTCCCCTAGTCTCGCCCGCCTTACCTATGTTCCGTCGAGCTGACACGTACGACCTGCTGCGGCGGGCGACCAATCCCGTCAGTCGTGAGGCATGGACTGATGCTATCCTAGTGCTGGTGGAGAAATACGGGCTAGATGGCGTCGACTTTGATTGGGAGTATTTAAGTATAGGTCTCTACTAGAGTTTCTCGATTCATCGCCTTACGTAAGATCGGGCACCTGACCTGCTTAGTATCCTGATAGGTAGAGCGAGCGATGAGCCACATTACTTTACTACCCTTGGGCTACTCCGCGACAAGCTGCCCTATGGCAAATCCCTCTCTATAAATGGTAGTTGGTGTCCAAGGTAAGGCGTCGAGCTACAGGAGCCGATAAGGACCATGAGGTGAGAGAGAAGCAAGGCATCAGGACTGATAAAAAGAGACGAGAAGGCACTTACATGCGAGGGGCGAGACCAATCGACACCGCCATCGCTGAATTTGTCGCCTCTTCAGTTCGCGGCCGCCAGGCCCACGAAACCAACGAGGCGGCAGTGTTCAGTGATTGTCCCTGGGGGTGCAGTACAAGGGCCGCAATAGCGCCACAGCTTCTGCGATTCACACGAAGAGCCTCACGGCTAACGGCTACTTCCCCAAATTCCCTAAAGAGGGTTCGATATATCGATCCGAAGAATCTCGAGAAACCACTGAAGCGCGCGCACCCGGCTCCTTTGCAGGAGTTAAGTCCGAAGACAGCCTTTAATAAAGATTGTTTGTTGTGGAGTCTCTAGACGTAGTCAACACAAGTTATGTACGTGAAGTAGAAGGAAGACTTCCCAGGGTGTCAATGAAGATTGGTTGAGAATGTCGATCTGCCGGAATTCTGCGGAGAGGGGTTAGGCATCGTGGTATAGATGCGGGGAGATGGAAGACAGCTACCGTGCTGGGTGAATGAGGGACGGGAAGGGCGAGGACGTCGATGTGGAAGAGATGGTCAATACAACGTCAAAGAAGGGGCGGGCGTTATGGAAAGACTTCCTGGTCGGGCTGCTTAATAAAAGTAAGAAGGCTGTCGAGCCTGGGCGCCCCTACCCTGGTTAGTACATGGTATGAAGGATGAGGAGAAGAGAAGGAACTTGTGGTTGTGTGACGAATGTGTTGTTGGTTCGGTTCGGTTCGGTTCATGTCGATTCGAACGTCGTCGGCCGTGAGCTCAATCGTTGACCTGTTTTCATGTAAGCAAGACCAGGCTGCTGGCCAGGTATACGTTCGGCAGCAGCCGATCAAGGGGCGAGGCCAGTCTGCTGACCATGTATACGTCTGGCAGCTGCTGAGCCCTGCCCAGGACGTTTTTGTGCTTGCTGTGGGTTCATCGGTGAGCTCAAGGCGAGTGGCGTTTCGATGCTGTTCACGGTTAACGTAGTAAGGATAAAGCGTCGTAGATGGCGACAAGGAGACGAGCAAGGTGAGTAACACCAACCTCATGGACTCGGAGAGCCATGGCCCAGCTGCAGCTGGGGCTTGTCCAGTCCAGATCCAGTCCAGTCCAGGAGGGCCAGTGTTTGTCGGGTTCAAGTGGTGGTGAGGAGTAACGGAGGACGGGGCGGAGGAGGTGCCACTTTATGTCGGTTGATTGTTTGCTCACATGACGCTGCTCTGAGAAAGTTTCGTGGATGGGGAGAAGGCGATGGTAGTCGCGATTGCTGGTTGCAGGGTTGCAGGAAGGGACATGGCAACGACACATGCCCGTCATCCGCCTATGATGCCACACAACACATGAATTTGATTATCGATGCAACTGGTGCAGCTTCGTTCAGTGACGTGTGACCAATTTTCTGCATCTTTTTGTCGTGCCTGTGTCCAGAGATGCGCCGCAGGCTCTTGGCGTTGGGCGAGGTTGGTGATGGCAAGCCGCTCAGTAACGACTACCTGGACTGACGATGCCCCAGCTGTTCGAGAGATGAAGCGATACAGAACCCGTCATGGCCTTACTACAAGTACTCACACAATCTTCTGACCTTTTCTGGATTGACGCTGGCGAGGCGAGCTTGGAGAGGGCGACGAGGGCGGCAGATTTTGACGTGATTGAGGGAGTCACGTGTGTTTTTCTTCGAATCGCGCCCAATGCTGGTGGACATGTAAGCTAATTGAATTGTCTCGGCCGCATTAGTGTGGCGAGAGGTGCAAGCTCATGGATTGGGCTAGTGTTGCGCAGTATAGTTGGGTCGATCGACTCTCCATACTGATTCGATTAAGAGTGCTAGACGAGTGGGAAAACATAGAGCCATGAATATGTTCAGACCGCACCCCTCTCAACTTGATGCTTGCTGGCGAGGACTGCAGTAATGTCCTAATGTATGTCAACAGCTAGACTGCCTAACTGCGCTACTCGTCCAGGTATGATATAACGAAGAAGTATGTGATAGTTTAAAGTCATATCTAGCCATGACTCGTATAACTGACTAGAAAGATGCCTGTTAGTTGAGAAACGCAGAGTACCGATAGCTTATCTGCTAGACGATGTGGAAAGATAGAAGATCTTGAGGCTAGAGTGTCACACAAGCAAAGAGGAGAGGTATAGGGTGTGTGCTGGTAAGGTTCTATATTCAGGTACAGGTAATGCAGGCGGCGTTGAATGACCGTAACGAGCAGTGACGTACTACAGTAGCAGCAAGTTGTCAGACCAAATCATCATGGTGTTGAACAATCTTATTCGCTATTCTATACTAACTATTACGCCAAACCCGTTTCGCAACGAACTTTGGTGAACCTTAAAGAATGTATCGAGTTCGCTTTCAATACCTTGTTGGACAACGTTATCGGCAGCTTAAATCTACTTGCTCACACGCGAAACCTCGGCCCCAACCTCCTCGCTGGTGTCTAACCGGGCAATCTCCCCACTGCCGTCATCTCGGGCGAGTGTTAGTGTAGGGGCTCTGATGAGCGCCGTCCTCAGACAAGTCTTCCTCTTGGATGTCGTATGCAACGACGTATGGTGGCATATCTATTGCAGCAACGTCGTATTCCGACACCCTTTCTGGCAGGTATTGGGTTCTGTCGAGCCTTCTGCCGTCGCCATTGTCCAAGTCCTCCCTTATATGCCAATTGATTGTGTCCCTGTCGGAGGCTTGGTGCGGTGCCGCTGCAGCATCAGCATTCAAGAGCCTCCAAACTGCTGTGAGGTCTCTAGACGAAGTGATGATGTTTGGCTCGATGACGCTAGGTCGCGAATCGCGGATCGCGTGGCGCCTTCTGAAGGGTGATATGAACACGGCAAGCAAAGACTTCGAGCGAATATTGGCGAGCTATTTGGCGGAGCCCGATTCTTTGCGTTTGGGTAGATGCAAGCGTTTTGGGTGCCTTGCTGCTGCTGGCGAGCTATGCATCGTGTACGTGAAGATTGCGCTTAATGCCGATAACATACACCGATCTAGGTGCGGTCTAGGTTGTCGGTTATGCGAGAAGACTCGTCGTCGACACTATACAGGCCAATATTGAGAGAGACAGTAGGCCTCGCTCAGCTTGCAGAAAGCTTCCAAACGTACACCAGTCTGCAGAAGAATGAAAGAGGAGCTGTCCGCTTCTGCATTTGTCGCGCTACTTGCCCACCATCCTGTTGCAGGTAGAAGTGAAGTAGGTGGAAATTCGCGGTTGTGGTGGTTGATGACAAACTGGCGCAAGTGTTGTTCGTAGTGTGGATTTGAAGGGCGGTGCGCACGCGACGGCTAGGCTATCTCTTAATGATAGATCCAGGAACTCGGCCTCTGTAATGAGGTTCAACTCGCTTGAAAAAAAGGTTGAGCATATGGGAGGGAACATGTCTGATGTTCGGAGGGAACAGCTAACCCTAATGGAGTGACGAGTGACACAGGAGCCTGCGGCTACTGGAGCTCCAGGCCAATAGGGTCTCTAAACATGGTGAATGCACCAAACGTCCGAAAGGTTCCCTTCGAATATACTCGACCAGCCAGAAGCCTCGATCCTTCGTTTTAGTCGAGCATATTTGGAGGTACCCTCTCTGACGTTTAGAGGTAACCTTTGCTATTTGGATGGAATAAGCAAAACGCGTCTAACCTCCAAAATTGAACCCGTACAACAATAAGTCGTGTTGCAACACTATAAATGCGCGCAATTCACTCTGGGCACTTTGTTCAGTTAATACTAGCATTAAGATATATTATTATAGCGCTGTGTTGTAGTTACAGCTCCTGCAAAGGGTGAGATGAGCGTAATGGGGCAGGATTGTAGGCCTAGCGTCGGTATTGTTGAGTTATGTGATGAAATCGTGCGGCGGTTGCGCGACTATTGCTGGGTCACAAATGGAGTCGCTGTAGAAGCTATCTAGCCCAAGTGTTGGCTACGCGTGAGACGTGTTCAGAATAGTAAAAGGCGGTCGTGTACTTATGAGTAGTATGGCGTAGGAATACGCTAGGAGTATAGTGTCGTAGTATCTATTGTATTAAGCAGTTGTTCAGGGTAGTACCTAACAAAATTCAAAACGTGCAGCACCTCTAATATAGATGACTGGATGACTCTGTTAATGTTCGCGTAGCGTTCTACTGCTATACATTATGCATTAGAGGATCAAACATAGTGGCTCCAACGCCGATCATGCCGGTCAAAGTACATCTCCATAATAACTTTTGATCTCTGAATTTCGAGTATAGTTATATTTGCATAGGGCGTTCACTATTTTCCTCTTACGAATAGTAATTCTGCCTTCTAGAATAGAATGTGCCTTTACTAAGGAGGTTTGGGACGCAGGTAAGATTTAAAGTTGTTCATGCGCTCCCGTCTTATACATCGCTGAAGCTTTACTATCTGCGCCAGGCGCTTACTAATCCGGCCACCTCCTTCACTATACTTTTGGTAGTTACGTGGCACGAAACACTCCAAGGCATAACTAAGGCTACCTAAGCGAGGAATTTATTTCTTAAGCAGTCGTTAAGCTATTCTTTAAACGCTTTCTACGGATATAGCTAGTACTAACGGTATAAACCTACCTCTTAAGGGTTGAAGGTATAAAGTATAATAATTAACCCTTTTAACAATTAGGTATAGATTTTTAGAAAATATAAGGATAGCTACCTAGAATATATTTAAAGTATACTTATTATAGCTCTTAATATAGTAGATATAGCTACTATACTTTTAGACCGCTTTATCTTACCTAATATAGCGTTTACCTAGTACTAAGTATTACTTATATTATAAGGAATATATAGGAGAGCGCCTACTAGAGGCTTATATAAAGCTACTATAGTAGAGGTAGAGAAGAGGTCTAGAAGCTATCTATCGCGATTATTTAGTAACTAGAGTTATACTATATAATAATAGGTATATCCTTTATAAGTAGTTAGCTTATTTAAGGTAGACTATTAGCGTTTTCGCGACCCTATAATTCTATCCAGCTACTATAGTTATAGGAATAAAGTTTCTTCCGCTAGTATATAAGCTATCTATATAAGTATATATATACTAAACTTTAATACTATATAGCTTAGTTAATATATAATATAATTAAATTTTTTTTAAAGTAGGAGTTATATATATAATTAATATTTTATTTACTATCTTTATACTTTCTTATATATAGTAATTTATTATAGTATACTTATAATTAGGCGCTAGATTAGCTTAGCTAGTATATAATGCTAGTACTCTTTTAATATATAGTAAAAGCTATCCTACTCTTCTAGAGCTTTACTATAATTATTATACTATAGATAGAATTTATATATAAGCTTCTTAAGGTACTACTAGAAGTACTTAATTAGGTTAAGATTAGGTAAGTATACTAGCTAGTTAATAGTAGTAATATAGTACTTATATAGAAAATTCCTTATTACTATAGCTATATATATATATACGCGTTATTCTATATAAAGAGCTAAGAATAATACTATAATTATAAGAGTTCTTTAGTTAAAGCTTTAATATAACTTTTAGTAGAGTATCTATAGTTTAGAGTATTAGGATTATACTCTATTATAACTAGAGGGCTCCTTCTTATATACTTATATTTATCTAACTAGATTAAACCCTATACTATTTATACTAGCTTCTTACTATAGCTATAGGTTTAGAGTATTATTACCTTCTATTTCTCTTATAAATTCTAAAATATCTACTCCTAGTTTTACCCTAAGCCCTTCTAAAAGGAGTACTTATCTAAGAAGTAAAGTATATACTAATACTATAAGAATTAAAAGTACTCTCTATAGAACTTAAGCTACTATAATATATATAAGTAGTTAAGCTTAGGATACTTCTTATAAGGAGATTTAGTAAGATCTTATCTTTTAAGATACTACCTTAATATAGGATAGCTAGATAGCTTTAAAGAGGTACTATCTAGATTTATAACTACTACTACTTTTACTAGCTCTTTATATATAATTTTAGGCTTAGTATATACTTTATAATAGATAATCTTCTTCTAATAATATAATAGTATAGGTAGTCTACTACTATAAGGTTAATCTATTATTTACCTATTTATTAATATCTTTATCTAATATTATATATTCTGCGTTTACTATAGCTAAATATATTAGTAACTTAAGTAACTATAGTACTACTATATAGTATACTAATAATTTAATTCTACTACTAGATAGTTAAATTAGGGCGTCTATACGTATTTTAGTCTATTTCTTAAAGAATTTAGCGTTATAGCGGCATAGTTATAATAGTTAAAAGTTAAGAAGGAGTTATTGTGATGGAATGCGTCGCACTAGTGCGGCGAGAACTTTTGGAGGGGCACTGTATCAACCTACCCAGAGATAGGGCATCGCGTTAAGCAGTGGCATCGAAAGTTGTTTGCGAAAGATGCGCCACACTTAGAGGAAGCTAGGGGATTGTGTTGGTTGTTGCGCTGAGTTAGCTGTTATGCTGCCACACTTCGCCGTACGGTTGATGCAGGCTCTTGCGATACCACCTTCACAATGTAGGCCCGATCTCAGAATATAAAGATTTGCGCGCTTAAGCACACCGTTTCATTATCATTCCTACACCCAGTAGATCTGCTGCGGCTATTAGTTAGGCGACCCTGAAACGCCTGCTTCGCATTCTGATCTATTCGTTCCTCAACATGATCTGCCTACTCTTCTGGTGACACTACAGATCAAAAGCCAACTGTAAGAAGGGCGAGGGAGTGTAGACAGGCTTCAGATACTATAAGTATAAGGTTCGAGCACGGTTTCTTCTTGAAAAGCCATCGGACCTGATAATCCAACAAACCTTTAGCCCAGCACCCTGATTGGAGCTCCCAGATGGAGCTCCTAGGGTGCGAAGCCTCGACACATTGTCCTTGATGTGATAAATGGGCGTAAATGTATTCGCCCTTTGAAGGAAGTGCTCGTGGATGCCTAATGCTCTGGAGAGTTCGCCCTTATGGACCTACGTCCAACATATGCCTTAAGTAAGCTTGCTGCTGTGGGGTCCTGTCAGCGTTAGGTCGGTTAATGCCAGGAGGTTGCTAGTACTGGTTACACATGCCAATTGAGTTTCGCAGACGAGATGGCAACAATGTAGGTATATGGCACGGGAACCACAACGTTAAGAATGACCTTGCAAGAGTGTAATAGGACTTTAGATATCAATCTTGTAACGTGCGAAAATCTCAATCGTAGTCGTGGCATGTGAGGGCCCTTGAGGTACATGCAAATGTCAGGCCGTGAGCTAACTATGAACTAGATTGGCGATATATGCTGTTATGCATCGCATAATTAGTATCTATTGACTACAATTACGCATATTTTTGGTCCTATGGCGGCTGCAGACCTGCGTCTTGACAACGAAGGGCCTTTCTATGGTTGGTCACAGTATGGACCTGGATCAAACCATCGCCACTTACTCATCATTTCTATCAAGGGGTCCTTCATCAAGGCGCATGCATGTTCAGCATACGTGATTCTGGTACGGGCAGCGACCACTGTTGACGATAGCATTGCCTGAATTGGCTGGCAATTACTGCCACCACTGTCAGTCCAACCACGGCTACTATCATTTCAGGCAACATCGTAAGCAAAATTTTGACCAATAAAACTTGCATCATTATTACTCTTTATGCTAAAACATTAGAAATTGCATCATTACTCCACCGTATGCTCTACATTGCTATAATTCAAGTTAGTATGAAAGTCACGCTATTTGCCACGGGTAGCCAACCTCCTCAAATCGATTGCGATAGATTCCTACTCGCTAACGGCTGCAGGTTGCTCATAAACATTAGTAATAGATTCCTATTAGAGTATAAAGTATTTATAACCCACTTCCCTGTCCGACTCATATGACTATAAAAGAGGATCGAACTAGGGAGACGCTGCGTTAACTGTACTAATTGGCTAGCCTGTGCTAAGTTAACTGAGCAGGAAAAGCAGAACTATAAACCGCAGAGATATGATTAACTAAATCACCGCAATCACTTTATAGTACTAATAAAGTCTTTGGATAATATAAGAGCTTAAGCTGCTTACGAACAGGTCTAACGTTGATATTCTAGCCTCAGATATACCTACACTAGGCATGGGCTGATATATCAGCGATTATGGAATAATGATCTACCTAGGTAGTGAGATAGAACTAATTATGAATATATTAATTATGGAATCAGACTGATCAGCCGCGGAACGTAAATAGACGAGCTTTTTAAACGTTTTACCGCACCTATAAAAGATATTGCAGGGATAACCTCCAACTACGTATAAGTTCACGACTTTGCGCTACTCTAATATTACCTACTAGTGCGTACGTCTTTGACATACGTGCAAATAGGATTTTTAATATTCTTACTATCCGTTCTGTTATAGTCACGAGGACTTATTATTTAATATATTATAAAATTGAGTAGTATAATTCGCGTAGTAATATTATACGCAAGTCACTATCTTACTTTAGGGAAATATGATGTATCCTAGATAGTGGCTACATATAGACCAACTTAGCTGTGATGCCTAAGCCTTTCTACCTACTGGCTCTCATATCTGTCCCTACATCGCGGGGCGGACGGTGTCGCGCAGCCATTCTACTAGATGGGTGTTTTGACTCCCTTCTCCACAAGATTGAATAGCTGAAGTTTTGATGTTATGACTCTATAGCCGTTGTCCCCATTTTTGGTACCTAAGCATCCAATGTGGATGTCGATGCTGTTAATCATTCCGTCCATCGCGCTCCCTATCCCTTGTCAATTGTGACAAGCACTTCTGGGACTCAGAGGCTGTGAACCTAGAGAGCTCTATAATTCTACGCTTCGAGATATTAGACTATCGAGGTGTGCATTCTGTGTGTTCCGCTGGTATCCCGATGTGGCGAGACTCACGTTCGTGTATTGTTAATGCTTATCGGACTTGGATACTACAGTTACTAGCTGGTTACATGAACTAAGGCGTACGACTCTCCAACCTCGTCCTATTAGCCCTAGAAAAGCTTAAAAGGTAAGTATTCTAAGTTGGGATATAACTTCGTTTGCGATTTCTTAGTGGGCCGCTATATGGTTTAGACCTCTCGTCTAGTCAGAGTTCTCATACAAGCTACATAACCCACCCTCTTTCTCGAGGTCGAAGTTTCGAGGACAAGTAGATATAATAGCAAGTTAGCTTCCACGCCTCTATGCTATGATACACTGACGGTAGGCTTTTCTACAGAGTTGTCACGTGTGGGTGGATACCAAGAGAGCCGCCGCGCTATCAGCTGCCTAAGTATCGTCACAATTACCCTCTACAGTAGCAACCTAGACTGCCATCTTTCTTTTCCCAACCGTAGTATAGTAACTAGTCGCAGTAAAAGGGAATAATTCTTCGTCTCCGCGACAACGATCGCGTGAGCAGATCGAACGCTATCACGTTGGAGCTCTCTAATCCCCAGGCATCCTCTGCACAGCGCACCGCTTCCTCAGGATCGCAGTATTGTTGATCGATATTGTGTTCACTTAGTGCGATTACAGCCGTCGATTCAAATGCACATGTACTGCCGTATGCATAGAAACCTCAATCATCTTCCACCGCTGCGGTGGACCTGTTGGTATGTCTAAACTCTCGTGACGTAGCCACGTCAAAACAGAGTATAAAATATGGTGCCGCTGTTGTACTATAGTATGATAGTGATTACTGGCGCACAGTAGACTCTGTTCCAGCGGATATAGATAATAGCTGGATAGCTTGATATCACACTTGGCCAAGACGCAGTCTTATATGCTGATTTCCATTACATCTCGGTTCACGATCACTCCAGGCTACTATCATGACGTAGGTCTACGCCCGCTATGCTATGCAAGTGAAGGGGCACGAATGATAAGTAAACACTGATCACGCCGTGTAGAATAGTACATATCGTTAATCCGGCTCGGCGTGACATCTACCTTTAGAATACGAGTGCATGACACTGGGCTTGGCGATAAGTGTACTCTCTGGGGATGACACCGCGCAGACTTATAGACATGTAGTTGGTCTCAAGAACGAATAAGTAATCCGGCAGTAGAGATTACGGCTAGATAGCAATAGTGTCTCCTGAATCAATCTAATACCAGCTACTGGTGAATTCTTTTACAACCCTCAACGTTAGATATGGCCTCTATTATCACCTTGTGTTAACACCAACGTTAGAGTGGCATAGGTCTGAGTCTTTACTTCTCTGCTACAGCCATATAGTCAAGGCATATTATCCCCCAATATCCGGATCCGACGTAGTTTAAGCTGCACATTGCGCCTTTCTTAGATCCCTCACAATACTCCATTAGCGAAACCTTAGCATTATCGCCGCAGAGGTTACCACGGTCCGAGAGAAACGTAACTGACATGTACGGTCAGAGTATGGACGGCGCAGACCCAATGACCGATGCGTTCTCCAATAATGACTTGGCAGGGTGCGTCACCGCAGAACAGGCTGAATCGACTGTCTAAGAACAAGGTCGAACTGGGTTGATTGAAAGAGCCAAGGTAGCCTGACACAAACAGTAAGGACTGTCTGATACGTCTTGATAACGAAACTAATGAGTGCGCTTAGAGGTAAAAGCATCATAGCTCATTGCTGCTTCCGGTAAGCACGCTTGCTAGTTATCGCGAATAGAGCTTCAGGCAATGGATCTAGTACTGTAACAATTGTGTTTATCCTGACTGGAGAACGCTAGACGAGAATGAGTCGCCAATATGGTTAAGGCACCGCAGGAGGTTGCAGAGCCGGGAAACAATAATCAAAGCAAATAAGTGTCTCATTTGATACTTGATTTGATTCCTGTTCAAGAATCGTTATTTGATTTGCAAAATGGCACTGATACTTGGTTTGATTTGAAATGATTTGAAAAAAGAGATAACAACGTCAGAAACGAGTTAAATTGTTAGAAAGCTACTCCTGGCTACTGTTAGTTACTGCTGCTATTACTGTCCCTAGTAGTACTTGTCAAGGTACCTTTTTAAGATCGTTGGTGTTGCGCACCAAAGTATGATGTGGCGTCTGACTGGGTAAAACAATCAAATTGATCAAATAACGTGTTTTACAAGCGAGTCGTCAATACAAGCGAGTCGTCAGCCCCACTAACTTTAATCACCTCTTTAAGCGTACAACTCAACCACGATATATAGCAGTATATAAATATTAATACAATAGATTAAGTAGTATCTACAGAGTCTTTTTTACACGTACGTGCGTTGTGCCTAGGCTCCCTGCACCTACTACAGCGCGTAAGAGCCTGGCGGCTAAGGCCTAACTACTCTCTACCTTAACGCTCTTCACGAGTAATCTGCTGATTAGCCTTACGTTAAGCGAGTATATCCTCTCCAGCTCCCTTTATAAGGACTCCTCGCTTCTATATACGCTTCTTTTTACGCTACCTACGCTTTATTACTACCTTATTAGCTCTCTTAAGGCTGGAGATCCTATCGCGCATAAGCTTAGCTAAGAGTATTATTACCTTAGCTCCTTTCTTAAGCTAATTAATTACTTTAATAATTAAGGCAGGTAATAAGCTCTTATACTACTATACGCGCTTACGTATTAGCGTTAATTAAGCCTTAAGCTTACGTACGTTACTAGGTATTTAAGCCTACTACGCAGCCTCTAGTAGAGTAGCTAGAGGAGGCGTATATAGCTTTATGTCTAGCTTTAATAGGACAGCGTCTAGCTAGAGAGGAATAAGGCCTACGCCTTAAAAGGCTGAGCAGATATTAGCTATTATAAACGCGCGATTAAAGGCTGCCTTAAAAGCTAGTAGAAATTTAAGCTTAGTAATATAGTTAATATAGCTGCAGATTAGAGCCTTAATCTTACGGCTGTACGCGCGCTTTAACAGCGAGAAGTAGCTAACGTTAAGCGGCTATAGTAGGTGGGATAAGTAAGGTAGTATATAGAGCGTATAGATATATCTCCTTATAGAGCTCTTAAAATTTAAGAGAGTAATAGCTCTTATAGCTATTAAGGATAAGTAGGCGAAGAGCTCTAATAATACAAGTCTTCGTGTAAGCGTTAAAGTGCTTTAGCTACTTAACTCTAAGCTTATTATTCGTCTAGCCGTTATTACTAACTATAATTACCTAGTCGCGTGGGATATCCTCCTCGTACTAGGTAGAGAGGTAATACTAGCTAGTAAAGATAAGGAAGGGTAGGATAGCCCAGCTAGCAGCGTTAATCGCAGCGATCGCTGTCACCCACTCGCGATTACTAGGCTGGATAGCCTTTAGCCTGCCCCTTCTCTCTAACCCTATAACGATAAGCTAAGTCATAATCTTACCTATTATAAAGCCAGCCTTATTAAAGTTATAGACGTCCTTATCGTAGATGCCGTACCTAGCCTTTATCTACTCTACGAGCTTAAACTAGCGTTATATAAGAATAGGATCCTTATAAAGAGCTCTCTACCTATTATACGCGCGATTAAAACGTGTCGTAAGACTGTCTATACGCTTAATAAAGTTGCGTAGCTAGTAGACGCTAACATAACCTGCGCTGCGCGCAGCTAGCAGGCTATTAGCTATATTACGTATAGCTGCGTACGTAGGCGCGAATCTACAAGAATCTAAGTCTAGTATATAGCGTATAATTACCTCCTCCTCTAGCTAAGTAAGCTTCTTTAAGTTAGGCTAGTAATCGCGTTGTATAGGCTTACCAGCGCGTTAATCGTGCATCGTTATACAAGGGATATTATAGACTACAGCAGCGCGGCTTTCAGACTGAATCTGCTAAGATTTAATAGAATTAATAGTAAGCTAAATATCAGCTTCCTTTAAAGGTGCTTAAGGAGCGTGGCGTGGGGCCATTGTGCATTAAGATGGCAGAGGTGATCAAAGTTAGTGGGGCTGACGACTCGCTTGTAAAACACGTTATCCAAATCAATTAAGACCTTTACTTGAGACTTGATTGATTTGCAATTTTTCAAACAAATCAAACAAATCAAGTAAAATGTTTATTTGTTCCAAGTCTGGGGGGTTGTAGGCGAACAGGTAGACGTCACCAAAGATAATCAGCCAGAGATGGACAAGTGCGAGGTCGGTGGTCCTCTGTATCGCCTGCTTACTCTCTTGGAAATTATGTGCTTCCGAAACGTCTTTTCGCAACTCCTAGTCTATGATCCCTAACTGATACTCAGCGTGCTAAAAGAGCAAGTTTGTTGATAGTCTTATCCCGCAGTCGTTGTTCATGCTTTTCCTCCGGCATCTTCCTTGCCGTTCTTCTACACCATTGCCATCTTACACTCCTCAATGCGCCATGTCTTACCCCCTTCGGCCAACCTCGTCAAAGCCCTGTACCGGAGTCTTACTACCTGTGCAGCGCCTAGGAGTAGCTATACTGCCTGTGTGTCTTCTCATTGCAGTCCTTTTGAGCGCACTACCACGGCGTTCACCATACGTTTTCATGCTGGTGCCAGCTTCGAGCATTATCCTTAGCTACTGCTCGCTCGTGGCCGCTACGTGGAGGGCTCTGAAGTGCACTACACCTAGTTACGCCCTGCTGGAAGCATGGCAACTGTTTAAGTAACAGCATCATGATCTGCCGGTGGCTGTGCCGCAGCCATCTAAACTATGCTAATGATTCTCTCATCACCCTAAGTTACCGATACACCAGCATCGAGTAGCTACTACTATCTACGCATGACTATGTATAGTAATCGAACGCACGGTACAGCAACGGCAAAAGTAGTCATATAATATAGGAAGTAGGGGACATAGCGGCAAGCCTATGGCAGTGAAAGTCTCTTTTGCTAGTACATCTTCACCTCAGGAGGTCTTAATCACAATTTTGGCTCGATACATAGGGGTTCACAACACAGTACAGACATTATTGATTGTCTGAACCTTATACTAACATCCAGTGGAACGCTGTCTAATCAGATACCGAATTCTTCTTAAAGGAGGCCTCCATACGCGCATGGTCCAACTCAATTGCGGAAAGGGAAAGCCAATAAGATGGCTTTCATTAAGTAGCTGCATGCATGGGTTCGTGAAGTTTGCCACCAAGTGTCCTCCAACAAGTCCTCAGACTATGCCAGGCTGCTGTGATTGTGGCTACGTGGGTTATTCTCGACCTGCTTTGACACATGGTTGATCAATCAGTTCCCCTTGCTTGATCAGTCAGTTACCCTTGCTACCCAACTATTCAGTCCTTTTTCAGTATCGCCTTTATTGCGCAGGCTAAACCTGCGAACGAATTGACGATGGGAAACTTATACTGGTAACACACTATGAACGTTACTCACTCGCTAGCACCTTGTAGGGGTTACACATAGTAATGGTAGAGGCGAGAGCAAGGCGGCTAGTCGTCTTTGGCGGCGGTGCCCAATTCTATGCTGCCGGCGGTGAAGGCGGAGTATTTCCGGTATCCTAGTGGCGTTGGGGTCAGGGACAGGCAAAATCTGAATAGCTTCTGGAAGCGGTGGGAGTTAGTTGAGAATGTCTATGACCTCTTTCCTGATGTGCATGGCTGCACTTCTAGAGCAGGCTGTCCTATGGACTCTAGCTCTTCTGTGGATCTTTCTCAGGTAGAGCATCTCTTCGCTACAGGTTTATTCTCCGGCTTCATAGCTGCAATTTGCCTTTGCGTTGTTTTGGTGGCAATCCTCGCAGCGGATAGCTCCTTGGGTAAACGTGCTTGTGGCTCCTTTTGGCGCCCTTCTAGAGGTCTTTAACATGCTTAGTGGAATCGTAGATTCAAACTTCGCAAGGAGGCAGAGAAAATAAGTAAACCTCTCGCGACAGTGCTCGTGGTAGTAGGATAACTGTATTACCCTCAGGATAAAGTGTAGACAGCCACATAACAGCGTACCACAATAACTTTATGCGGTGCATGGTATTCCAGTCACTACTATAGTGACTTTGAGTGCTTAGAGCTTATATAAAATAGCATGTAGAGTGGTCTATTCTTTCCATGATGGGATCATGTCGCCGACTCGTCTAGAAACCTCCCACCCGTCTCTGATCCAGTGTTCTCACAACCCATCTATCTTGACTACTATGCGCTCTATGCCGATTCACACGTCCCCAAACCTAATTATATTAAACGGCCAGCATATCTGGAGGTCAGCCAAGCTCTAAGTAGTAGCCAGTGTGTTCCACGTCAGCGTATATAAGCCGCCGCTCTATAACCTTTCTTCATGTATTAGAGAAGCGTCTGTGACCAAAATAATAGAAACTCAATACGAAGTCATTACCTTTTATTATTCTAATCGCAAGGGAATCTCTTCGACTAGGTTAGTTACTATAGTAGGCTGTCTCATGCTTATAATCTTTGCGATCGAGATAGGTAACTCGTTATACTTTAAACTAGGATTGCTGTTTACTATAGTAATAGTAACTACTATTACTATTTCTAAGTAATTACTATAACTAAAAAGTAGTAACCCTACTTTAAGTATAAATAGTAGAATAGTAATACAATATATAAGAAGGCTTAGATATTCTATAAGTAGTAGTTAGGCTATAGAAATAGATTAAAATAATAGTTTATACATAGTTTACTACAACTTATATAAGTAAGGTTATTAGTTTTAATAATATTACCTAGATTAATACCTCTACTACGTAGTTAGTTTCTTATATATTAGGTACGCTCTATTATCTCCGGCCTATAGCCGCGGTATAATATAGTACTATAATAACCGCGTAAGAGCGAAACCTATACTTTTAAGTTTATAAGGAATATAGTTATAGAATAATAACCTATTTTCTCTAACTATATATTTAGATAGTAATCCTATTCTATTAGAACCTAGTATCTATCTATTAGTATCGTAGTAAAATATATTATAACTAATCTTTTATAGAAGTAGTTCGCTTTTAATAATAGGCTATTACTTAGAGTAAGATATATATTTAAGCGCGTACTTTATTTAAGAATAGTATAACGAATATTATATAGAAATAGAGACGTATACGTATTCCTATAAGAGGGGAGATTTATTTAGGTAATATTAGATCTACCTCTAATACTATCCTAATTAGGCCCTATTATCCCTATTTCTCTATATATATAAGTATAGCTCTTTAGTAATAGATAGTAGGATAAGTTCTTCTTATCCTTCTATACTAGACTTATAGGAATAGAGGTATTCTTAGTTATCTCCTATAGTATATACTCCTATATACCTTTAAGTTATACTTAGATCCTTTTTAGAATCCTTTAGCGCCTATATTATTATAAATAGAAGATAATTATTATATTTATTCTTAATCTCAATAAGTAAGGATATATACTCTAGCTTACTACTATTAAAGATATAGCTAATTCTCTACTTACTAAATACTACTAAGACTTAATTAGCTAGAACTAAGCTATAGCCTTTATTAAATACTTATCTAAGCTTAAAGTTAAGTTTTATTAAAAGTATAATTATAAGAGAGTAGTCTATAAGAATCTAAAGATTATATAAAGCTAGTTCTATCTAGTATAGAATATAAAAGCTAAGTATAGTATTCTTAATAAAGATATCTATAACTTTAATAAAATAAGCTTTATAATAGACTAGATATTAACTAAAGCTATTATTTTAAGTTCTAAATATTAAAGATAGCTAAAAATTATTTAGTAGAGTAATTAAAAGTAGATAATAGTTATCTAAGGTATTAATATAATAGAAAAGGTAATTCTACTCTTTAGTATCTTCTAGAGTAAGTACTACCTCTCTAACTAGTATAAGAAGGATAGCCTATTTTATAACTAGGTTATTACTATCTCTAAGAATAGCTAGATAATAAATAAGCTTAGCCTATAGTAGTTAAAGTAATTTAATAAGAATATAAAGAAGAAAGTTACTAGTAGCTACTAACTACTTATTCTTTATAGCTATAAAAGCTATAACTTACTTAAATTCTAGTAGTACTATAAGGATAATAATATTATTACTATCTATATACCTTATTACTTATTATATATACTATAGCTACTTAATATAGATTATTTTATATCTTTAAAGATAGAGTATAAGCGCTAAGCTAAGAATCTAATATATAGCTATATTAATTATCTTATAAAAACTAAGTTTTTACTATACTTTATTCCTACTTTTAATTCTATAATTATAGAGAGTAATATTATAGAAGTATTTAGAGATATAGACTTAGTTTCTTTTAACCTAAAGATAATAATATTAAAGCTTAATATTAAGTTATATACTTTTATTCTACTCTCTATAAAAGACTTCTTCTAGTACTTCTAAATTTTAAGTAATACTTTAAAGTTAGAGTTATAATTAATACTAGTAAAATAGAGAATTTAAAGGTATCTAAATAGCTTAATAACTAGTATACTTAATATACTTAAAAAGCTAGTAAAAGAAGTATTATTTATAGTATATAAGCTTATATTAGTTTAGAAGAAGATTATTAAGCTTTAAATAACTAATAAGACTACTATATAATATAAATTATATAAAAGAAAGTAAGTATTAAAGAAAGATACTTTAATAATTAAAGATAATCTAGATTTAACTCTAATTAAGGAGTTTAGTATATAGAGTAATAGTAAAAAGATAAAGAAGAGGATATATACTAATATAAGTAAGCTAAGTTAAAGATACTATAGATACTATAGTAAGGCTAGGTATAACTTATATATATATATAAGTAGCTAGTAGAAGAGGTTTCTAAATAAATTAGCTTATTAAGATTTTTAATTACTATTCTTAATAGTACTATAACGTAGTTTATAAGTAGACTACGCGCCTAAGTACTCTGCGCGCGCCCTACTAGCGCGTTGACGTTAAGATAAAAACGCGAAATATCTTAATAATATAATATCTAATCCTCCTATACTAAAGTAGATATATAGCTTACTATCTCTAATATTTAATACTAATGCGTTAAAAGTATAAAGGAGGCTATATAAATATATAATATCCCTAAATTAACTTTCTATAACTAATATACTAGATTACGCCCTCTATATAACTATAAACTAATAGTAAAACGCCTAAATAAGTTAGAGGAGGAGGTAATAGTTTAATATATTCTTAAGGAGTCTACGTATAGATTTACTCCTATAAAGGCTAATATTTAAGTAATAGCTAATAATCTATTATATAAGTAGGGAGGTAACCCTATTAGTAAGAACTAGGTTAATAACTTTATTAAGAGGACTCCTAAGCTCTATACGCGCTAGAGTTATCCTTATAATTACTAGTAAGCTACCTATAAGGATCTAGTAGCTATCTAGCACTAGTTTAACTTAGTTAAGTTAATAAAGGAGAAGTAGGGGATTATAGATAATAATATCTATAACTTTAATAAGACTAGCTTTATAATAGGTAAAATTTTATTATAGCTAGTTATTATAGGCTTAGAGGGATCTAGTAAGAAAAAGTAGATATAGCTAAGTAACTATAAATAGATTACTATAATCTAAGGTATATATATATTAGATTACTAGATACTACCCTTTATTATCTTTATAGGTAAGGTACTTATTAATATCTAGTTTAAAAATCTACTACGCGACTAGATTCTTAAAGTTAGTCCTAATAGATAGATAAATAATTAGCTAGCTCTTACCTAGCTAGATTACTTTAAGACGTATTTAAAGAGCTATACTATTAGTAGATATAGACTACTTATTATTAATAGCTATAAGAGCTATTACTCTATTAAATTTTAAGATTACTATAAGAAGAAGAATATAGTCCTTCTCTATATACTAGCCTACTTATTATACCTATTATAGCCTCTAGATATTACCTACTTCTTACTATTAAAGTATAAGTATAGTAATATAATCTTAGGCTTAGTATATAACTATACCTACTATATCTCTAAGAAGACTTTCTTACCTACCTTTAAGACTACTTTTAAGTAGTCTATAATAGAGAAGAATATTAAAGTAGGCTTTAGAGGTACTAGTTTAGTTCTATATAACCTAGATATAGTATTATCTAAGCTTAATATAAGGGTATAGATACTAAAGTTATTACTATAATAGGGTACTACCTAGGAGGTATAAATACTATATAACGCCTAAGAAATTAAGGTATAAAGTACTCTTATTTAAGAGAGAATAAGAAACTACTCTAGGTCTTCTATAAGTTTATTAGATAAGTAAGTATAATAGCTAAGTAAAGGAGCTTAGTAGATAGCTTATTAAATAGTATTAATATAGGAGTTATTTAAGAGCCTTTAGAAGACTATTAACGCTACTATAAAGTATAAAAGCTATAAAAGGTAATATATATAGATAGAGGAGACTCTAAATATTAGTAAGGTTATAGATTTATTTACTAAAGAGGCGGGTAGTAGTTATAGTAATAGTAAGAGTATAGTAAAGAGGGTATAAAGGGAGTAGTAGTATAGGCGTTATAGAGAAATTAGGTATAATATACGCACCTATATAGTTAAAATTAAGGATATAGATAATAGTAATAGCTCTAAAGAATAATTTAGCTTACTATAAATCTCTATATCTTATTATAGTAGTACGTTATTTTATCTTAACGTTAACGCGCTAGTAGGGCGCGTATAGAGTACTTAGGCGCGTAGTCTACTTATAAACTACGTTATAGTTATATAGAGTATTAAAGTTTAATAGAGTCTTAGTACTATAAGCTACTTCTCTATATAAGCTACTTACTTATAAGGTATATTAAGCTTAGTCTTTAGGCTTTTTATAATATTAAAAAGCTATTTAAATAGAAATAGAAAGTAAAATAAAATAAAATTACTAATAGAATATTCTATAATATTTCTCTATTTATATTATATTAACTTAAAGTACTATATATTATATTAACTTAAAGTACTATATATTATATTAAGATACCTAAAACTATATAGTAGTATTCTAACTTATTATTTTTATAAGATACTTAAAAATTAAGATAATACTAGAAATACTTTAAAAGAACTACTATTATAATAGTAAAAACTTAGATAGTATTAAGAAAACTAGAGGCTAGTCTTTCTAGTATTTTATAATATACTAAAAAATATATAATAGATTTAATAATATATAGAAAAAGTTTTTAAAGACTTATAAAAATAGTCTAAAAATAATCTAGTATATTTAAATTAATATAATACTTTTATAGAATAAATAGATAGAGTATATATATTAATATATACTTTATATTAGTTAGTAATCTATATTATAGTTTAAAGTCTTTTATAGGTAGCTTAAATATACTTTTATAAACTAATCTAAGTATCTACTTAATATTATTAAGAATTTCTACTACTTCATCTAATATAATATAAATAAGTATAAGACTTATAAAAATATTATAAAAGTCTAGATAAGTATTAATATAAACTTTATATACTTTAAAAAGCTCTATACTTTTATTACTCTAAAGGCTTTAAAACTTATAAGAGATTAGTTTATACTTACTAAAAACTTAAAATATAAAATAGATAGTTATATAAGTATATTCTAAGCTAAATATAATTTACTCTATACTTATTAGTTATATATTAAGTACTAATCTAACTCTTATTTTATTTTTAAAACTTTAGAGATAGACTTTTATTAGCATTTTCTATCTTAGGAGATTAGTAGTAATTATATAGATTATTTTATTAATATCTATACTATAAAAGATCTACCTATAGCTATAATAAAAGATTATAAAAGAAGTATAATCTAAAGATATTATAAATACTTACTTAATATAATCTATTATAGATAGAATATACTAGAATAGTTTTAAATATTTTTAAAGATTTAGTATAGATTATTATAATACTACTAGTATAGTTTACTATATTTTAGAAGACTTAAGATATAAAACTAAGTACTTTTAAAATATTATTAAAAGCCTTTTAAAGTAAATAGTATATCTAACTAATATTAAAAAGAGTAAATTAAGACTATAAAATACTTTTATATAAGTATAATAATAATAGTAACTATAATAGTATTATAGAAGTTTTAGAGCTACTAAAAAAGTAAATATAATTAGCTTAAAAGCTATCTACCTTACTAGAGCTATCTAAGTTAAGTAAAGAGTATAAATAATATATCTAATATAATATAAGTCTAGTAGCCTTATTAAAAGATAGATTCTTAAACTAATAATATATTAAATAAGAGAGGAGCTAAATAACTTTTTAGAAAAAGCGAAATATAGCTTACCTAATATTAATCTAATAGTAGACTAAAGAGCTATACTATTTATACTTCTAGATTAGAATATATCTTCTATATTATTTAACTAATAGTAGCTTAGCGCTAGCTACCTATAACCCTAAGAACTATTCTCTATATACTATAATTTTATATATATAGATAAAAGTAGAAGAACTTATACTTAATAAACTAATCTTAGAAATAAGACTAAATATACTAAAATCTACTTCTATATAGAATAGGCTACTAAGAATAGCCTTAATTACTTTTAGATAAATACCTATTATACTATTTAGGTTAAACTATAATAATAATATCTTACTTAGATAGTAGTATATACTATTAATAAAAGTAGAATTAGAAACTTATATTTTATTAAAGGTAGTATATTCTTAGTAGAGTAGCTATAATATAAAGTAGCTAGTATTACTAAAAAGCTTTCTTAGTAAGCTTTAAGTTAAAGTATTAGATATAAATAATAGTTAAAGTAGTTCTTAGTACTAAATAATAGTATTTAGTAATAACTTAAGGTTAATTATAATACTTTATAAAGTATATTATTTTTTATTTATATATATAATATACTTATTATACTTACTATAAGTAGAGTAAGTATTTATTCTTATTCTAGCAAATAGTTATATATCTAAGGCTTTATTTTATATTAGTACTTATAGTAATACCTATAGTTAGCTAAGAGTACTTTTTTTATAGAGCCTTCTATTATCTAAACTAGAATTATACTATATTTATACTAGAAGGGATTAAATTTATTACTACTATATATTTTAGTAAATTACTATCTTATAATCTATAGTAGTCTATTCTATAACTTAGATAGTCTAATAATTATCTTAAGTAAGTCTAAGTATATAAGTTAAATTCCTAAAGTAGTCTAATTTCTAGAAATTCTATAGAGTACTATATATACTTAAAAATATTCTAATAAAAGTATAGTATATACTACTAAAGATAGTAAAATTAGTTACTTATAACCTTTACTAAAATAGATATATTTCTAGTTTCTTAATTATAAATACTATTTTAGATTTTTTAAATTAATATTAAGAAAGAAAATAAAGTAGACTTACCTTTCTATATTACTTTACTAGTAGTATACTTATTATTAGTACTAGATCTATTATTTACTAAAGAATCTTATTCTAGAGTATAGACTTAGATCTAGACTAGTTATTACTATATATAAATCTATATATATAAAAGTTTTAATATATTAATAGCTTTCTATTAAATAATAGTATAAGATATATAGTACCTTACCTCCTAAGAGTAGCTAAACCTTATTCTCTAGAATAATACTTTTAAGACTTAGTTTAAATTTATCTAAAGAAGTACTAAAAAATAGCGTCTACTTATATTATATATTATTACCTAGCTAATATATAAATTATACTTAGCTCTACTAGCTATAAGGAGTATACCTCTATTCTTAATAGCTAATAAGTATTAAGTAAGAGAATATCTTATATCTTTAATTACTAACTTCTCCCCTATATAATATATTTAAATTACTATCTTAGAAAATAGTACTTTAAATACTAGTATTATCTATACTACTACCTTATTAAATAGTAAAATTTAAATAAGAATATATTTAAGCTTTTCTAATCTAGATCTATAAGCCTTAGGACTCTAATTCTTATCCTAATAGATAAGTAAGAGTAAAATAGTATAAATATAGCTTAAATTATATAGAGTATATAGTATAGTTAAGTACTATTTATACTCTCTATTAATATTTTACTTTAAGTTTTTAAAAGTAAATACACTCTAAAATAATTCTATTACCTATTTAATATTAATTTATTAAAGGCTATACTATAAGGAATTATATATAGAACAATAAGATAGAGAATTACTTTAAATATCTACTTTAAGCTATTAGCGTAATTAAGAGTAGATTAAAGATCTCTATAGCTAAGCCTAGCTAAAATAGTCCTCTAGGAAGCTATATACTACTATTAATAGTATTATAATAGAATCTTCTAATAGTAAGTTTCGATAAATAATTATTTGGTTAGAGTATATCGTGTATAGAAGAGCTAGTTACGAAGTGAAATGAAGATACGAAGGGAAGGAAAGTAGTATGCTATATCTCAGCTGAGCCGCTACCCTTTCACAGCATTAGCGCGACGCTTTACTCAACTACAGAAACTCAAACGAATTAGATCTGAGTTGCGAAATCGGTGATTCTGGAGAGGAATTTAAGCCCACACAATTGCCCTAAACAATTTTCGCTCTGCGCTGCAACGTCGCAGTTCAAGCGGCTCGAGGAGAACAAACGAACCCCCCCGTTGAATAGGCAAGATTCGTGGGCTTTCACTGCAGGACTGTGTCGACCAGTAGGCATTTCTCGATACTGTATTAGGCGCTGGCTATGGACAATGGACAACGGTGACTTGAAGTACGAGAACAATGTTACTGAAGCTGAGAATAATTTCCATGGGTACTGGGGAGCGAATGGATATCGCGACGGCGGTTGTCGATTTGTTTCTGTAGGTGTATTAACAATAGACTATCACAGCTCTTTGGTTGCATGTACACTGCACAGCTCCAATGCTACGCGCTGCTGGCGTTTCAGAACGAATGGGAGACACAGTGGTCGCCAGCTGTGTTGTACGTGCGGCAGGGACGGGTCATACGAGATGTTGACTTTTGTGCGCTCCACAAGGATTTACAGGGCTATTGCGCGCGCACGCTTCTCTCCCTGGTAACAGCTTGTTGAAGAAAGTGCAGGTGGTTATGATCGATCAATTGATCAACGAATGACGAAATAGTGATCAACAACAGCCAAGATTCAGTTGGTCTGGACAATGCTTCTGGCAAGCCACAATGAAACAAGACAATAGAGTGATACACTGGGAACAACCATCCAAAATTGTATCGCGTCCGCAAAAAGTGGCATGAGGACCGCAATACCAAGAGCCTATAGTGACAACAACAACCGAAAGATTGGAGACTATTTCCCTTGAGTACAATCTTCTATAGTCATGGTGCAAACCATAAATAGGATAGCAGCAACAGCAAATGTCACTGGTAGCCATGGGGTTACAAAAACAGACGGGGACAAAAATCTTCCGAGGGTTGCCTTTCCTGTTACTGCAAGCGGGAAAAAGAGGACTAGTTTTGTGGCGACAATAACATAAGATAATGAGAAGTATAAGATGCTTGAAAACCACGGATGTTGATAAAAATCATGATCTGGGTCGTCACGAACGCCACCTGGTGATGATGGTGATTGTGTCTGCACGTCACGGCAATTGCGTCTCGGAATGAGGCTCAGTATCTAAACATGCTAGCTTCGAGGAGCTCGCTGGCTCTGGAGATATGTGAATCAGTTGTGAAACCTCGTCGAGGGATATATGGCTCACCAAGCAATACTTCCAGGATATTGAGTATAGGAGCTAATAGCAAGATGACGGGCACAATTTGTCTGAAGGTCCAAATTTGATTGTCTGGATCAATCTCTGGGGAGTTGGTGATACTAATCGTAATATTAGACACGCTCCAAGCAAAACTGGTGATCAGCCACCAAACCTTGACTTGTAAGCAATGGAGGACGAGCTGAGATATGCGAATATACCTCGAGAATGGAAGATGCCCACAGATCAGTCAGTAGGCGTGCCACTAGGAAACTCGCCAGGAAAGGGCGATAGATGATTAAAAACTTAAGACGGACCCAATCGAAACGTCCAGTAGCTCGACTTTTCTTACAACGATTGTACAAGATTCGCAAAGATCTCTGAATACGTTCACTGATGTAGGAGCGAGGTCTAGCGACAAGACTGATAGAGAGGCCCTGGTGAAGTTTGATAACCCATGACAAAAAAACTAGTCCTACAAGTAGGATTAAGACGATCATCGATGCGTAGTCCACGTTGATGAAATTACCACGGCCCGATGGCGCAAGGTGTTTGAAGGAGTAACACGCATAATCAGCCGGATTGGTAGCGTGGTAATTACCAGTGGGCAAAATCGCGACGATGAGCATTACCACCAACGCGCCCATGTCAATCAGTCGCCATATACGTTCGCCATTGTGGTTGGATCGATAGTTCCTGAGAAAGGTGAGACACGACAAGTGGGTGAGACTTGAAAACCACGTTAGATAGACAAGAATTTGCCAGTGATATACCGAAAGACCACATTGAAGCTGGGTATAGCCGCTAATGATAATGGCAAGACCGGTAAGGATCTGCAGATCACTCATATTAAGCATGCACTATGGTCTGCAGTAAATTGTCAACCGCACACGACTACAAAGTCTTATTTACCTTAATAAACGCCTTTTCGAGCATTGCATTCTTCACTCGATCTGTTGGTACAGCCGGTAAGGGCCAGATCCTTCTCTTAAGCCTCGAAACACCATTCAGGATAATGGCATCAACTGGGTTTGGCGAGTAAGGCACGCGCGGGTTTCATCACCATCTTTTCGGAAAGGATCCAGTGCTAGCTGGTGAGCGCAGAAGTAATATCCTATGATGATCAAGACAGCGAAACCAGCTGTTACGGTGTAGCCCACAATAACCTTATGCAGAGTCAGCGACATAGGTTGCATATGTGAAACTTCCTAGAATGATGCTAACCCCGGTGCCTGAAATGTCCTGATAATCTGGTACACGTGCTCCTGTCTGGTCTTCCGAACAGTTAACGGATATGCAGAAAGTCATCTCGCAAGGCTGTGGTTGAGAATAACGTCCGTGATGCGTGGTCGAGAGGGAGTCTGCTTATATCCTGTGAGTTGGTTACGCAGGCTTGCTCTTACCTCGTCATTCCGTCGAGTTGGTCAACTTGCATAGCCTTGTCCCTCCAGTCTTGCGCATTGGCGCCTCAGCCAGGCGATCTTCCAACTCGATCACATGGTTGCACAAGAGAGCCCTGGATCTAAACGCCATGCTGCTAAGCCTGCAACTAAATCAGATACTCTCATTTTGGCTGTAAAGCATGTGGTCAAGGCCAAGTGAGGCGATGGCGCACTAGTGTTACAACTATCTCGGCTTGGTTAGTAGAATCACGTGCCATACCGTTTATGCTCCAGACGGCAACTCAGTCATCGACACCTCCAACAACGAAAGAAGGCAACATATTTTCGGAGCATCTTTGTTAGGGATTATTTACTTTCCACACCAGGGGCCGGTTCAGATCGGAATTGAGAAGGTGTTTTGCACCGTCATAGGGACCGATTAAAACGGAGCTGAAAACGGAGGCTGTGTTGACTGAACTGCTGATTTGTGTCTAATAAGGCTGCTAAGTAAAGTGTTTAAGATCGTTACTCATCGCGAATGTTATGAATTGCGGTCGGAGCTTGATGCCTGTAATTTGTTGTTCGGTACTCAATCATGCTAACTCGGGCACAGAAAGGGCGTTCTACAGACAATACTTTCACAAAAGTCTAGGATAGGATGATTCATGAGAGCCACCAAACATAGCACTTATTCATACTTTGGTCATTCTTGCTGCAATCAGCAGCTCATCTTGTCTCTTGTCTGGACTTGCATCACAAAGCCAAAATGCATAAGGCTCTATAATTTTCAAACGGTTATGCTGTCACATACGACCATAGGACACTGAAAACTAGGCTTCCCGTCCGCTCAGCCATATATAAGCAGTGTACCGGCGGATTAGTAGTTAGGTGGGTGACCACTAGCGAATCCCCGCTGTTGTATGTTTTTAGCTTTTTTTTTTTAGTGTTGTGTAGGACACGTGAACGACTAGTATAGTGTATACTATAAGGTACAACGCTAACTAAAGCTATTAAAAAGGCGGCCGTACACGAAGTGCACTATATTAAGTACGCTGGAATTCTCTTTACTAGACTCGTGTAAGAGGAAGAGGATAACGCTGTTATAGTTTATCGTAAGTGTTTTTTAAACATCTCTTAATAGCTTTAAAGGTAGGTAATATATAATACGATAACTTAGGTTTAGGAAAACCTTACTTAGCTAATAGGAGCTATGGTTCTTATATTATAATTGCTAATATATAATCTAGTGCCCTATTCTCTTTAAATAAATAAGTATCTCTATAGTATATTGCTTTAAAGTCTTCAAACTTAGCGTGGGGGAGTTTTTTCTCCTCCCTAATAGACAATACCTTCCAGCTCCGTGTTTTTCTTTAGATATAACGGGAGGTGCGAGAAGAGTATGTTCTAGGCTTTGTTGCGGCCTCATGTTCAGGGATAGTCGTCGCTAAAGTGGTAGTGAAATTTTGAAATCTTGAGGGTTGAGGATAGCTAAACAACTCCTCCAAAAAGCTTACCGAATGGCACTTGCGCTCAGCGTCAAGCACGTATTATCTAGTAGAATATGCTAGCGCACTAGCTGTCCGTCTGGCGGTCAGAGCGGATCAACTTGCAATCATAAGCTCTTGTTGTAATATCAGTGTGCTTCGCTTCCTCGCATGCTGATCCTTTGTCTGTCTTTGTAACCTTATGGAAATCGGCTATAAGTACACAAGTGCAATTAATACAAAAAGACTATTGCATGGCATGAATTGGCCGTAGTTTTTCATTTTACGTCGCAGTGGGTTTGCACGGGACGCCCAAGGTCAGTGGAACTCAAAAGCTCTGTATCGTCACCCAGCGTAAAATTCACTTCTTTAAGTATAGAGCAATGAATACCTCGACCTCACAAAGAGAACTAGATTCAGCTTATATGTGTCAAGATAGAAGAATGGGTGTTGTAAACGTTATTGATTTCGGATTCGCTTCATTCATTGAAAGTGTAAGATAACGGATATGGTAATCCCTCAGTATGTCGCCGTCAATCTTTGTACCAAGTAGTCGCCACTCGTTACATCGCCGTACTTCCTGCCTGCCTTTTCGTATGTTCCGGTTATCGCTTCAATCATGCGCTCGTAGTTCGGGTTACAGAAGTTGGCAATAGAGTATCTTGGTGGATATGAATCCTTGTCTGCATCTCCCGGTTCGGGTGGTGGTTCAATCACACGATGGCTCGTTGATTTGAAGGTTCCATTTGACCATCTGCAAGCAGATCACCGGCATTGACAACGATTGTTCCTTCAATTGGCGTGGCATCGACGAATGTGCCTTTGGGTGACCGTACTTGAAGCCACCATTGGCGTCCTGGAGGAGTAGGGTTACGGAGCCTGTGACTGCTTAGTATCTGCATATGATCCAAGTTACAACATTCTTACCATAATCACTAGGTTCGCTCGCGCGTACCTGCAAGTGTCCATCGTCCCTTCTGAAGACCTGCTTTGACACACCAGGGTAGTGTAGTAGACGCAATGTATTGTCTCCTGCATCGGTGAAGCTATCAAACCAGCTCTCTTTCATAACCATTCCAAGCGCGATGGCGCGCATAACTTGCATATGCAGGCTTTTGCATGTTTCAAAGAACGTCGCCATCTCTTTCTTAAAAGCTGCCGCGCCCTCATCTCCAGTAGGCCACATGTTGGGTGTTTCTGGTTGATCGTCTCGCCCAATCTCCATAGTCACTTTCAGATCTGGTACGATCTTCCGCAGCTCTCCTTCTGTACCTGTCTCATCCAAGGGGACGTCTTTCTCTCGTCCATGTGCTACATAGCCTCGATTTGCGGCCACGCTAGAGCATCCTTTTGGTCCTGCGGACGTGCAAAGAACTTTGCGCTATGTGAAAAGACGTTCGGGGCTGTCGAGGTCGATATGCCGTGGTTCTTGAGGTAGATGAAACCAGCGCCTTGAAAGCCGTCGAGAACAGCTTTGGCGATGGATTGCTTCGCTGACGCGTCGTTGGAAAGGAAAGGTGCGAAGTCGATGAGCTGACGATTGTTAGCTGGCTTTGTCTTGGTCAGGAAAAGTGAGCGTACTGGTATGACAAGGTCATCCTTGGAGACGTCAGAGTCTACGGTGATGCCTGCCATTGTTGTGACAATTGCGTGTCGCGTGTGTAGGATATGTGATTGGCCTGGATGCAGTATTGGAAGTCTTTGCGCATGTTGAGTAATTCAAACTTCTCGGCTGCTATCGACACCCTACGTCTGTGCCTCTAGCCATACCCGCCATAGTTCGAGTATGGCCAGATGCCCGGCTCCTGCGAGGAGGGGCAAGCAGACGAACGTAGATAATGCTAACAGCGGGGCATCGCTGACTCCACAACTCGTCACTCCCGCCATAAATTTCGGCCAATCTACAGCCGCATGAAGTCGGAAACATGTCCAGCCTGGCCAGCGATCACCAGGGTATTCATGCGTCACATCTGGTAAATGGCTAGTGCGCTCATCTAGTAGTCAACGCCTGTGCTAAGATAAAGTAGTGGTGTTAAGTGATGCGGAATCTATGCTATAATTATTCGAAGCTGGATATACAATTAAGTTCTGGAAGAATAGATAGACCTATAGTGTACTGAGAAAATTGGAAGGCAGAAAAGGAGTTTAAATGCGCTGTGTTTAACATCACGCGGTAGGCCGTTATCTACTTATTAGGGCTTATACTTTGCGTAGTGTCTTTAATACTAATATCATAAGTTGTTAAAAACTCGATCTCGATTATTAAGGGATAAACTAGCGCCGTTTATAGCTATTTATAATATACACCTGTACCTTTACTATTATAGTACTAAGTAATAAGTTTCCTTCGCGCTAGCGTAATACGTTTCCTTAAAATATTACTATCCTAACTTTATAGCCTTATAACTATACTACTATAATACTAAATTCTTTAAGAAATAGACTAAAATATATATAGAGGGCCTAACTTAATAGTCTAGTAGTAAAATATTATTATTAGGATACTATATAGTAGTATAATAGTTAAATAATATACTCTAATATATAGCTACTCTAAACTATATATATATAAACTTAGGAAAAAGTATTACTAAATAGGTATAATATAAGATAAACCTTATAGTAGTAGACTACCTATACTATTACTTTATTAGAAAAAGATTATCTATTAGAAAGTATAAGTATAGCTAAAAATTAAGTATAAGAAGCTAGCTAAAGTAGTAGTAGTTATAAATATAGATAGTTATTATAACCTAGTATAAGGTAAGGGAATACTCTACTTTAAGTACCTCTAACCTCTAATAATAGTTATATAGTCTAGGATTATATAATAGTCTTATAGTCTAGAAAGTCCTAGAAGAGCCTTAGTAACTCTAAGACTCTAAGACTCCTTATATATATAGATCTATACTAAAGGCCTTATAGCTTAGTATATTTAACTTAATATTCTTATAAATAGTAAAAGTAATAGAATAGTTCTCTATCTTAATACTCTTTTTAGAAGCTCTCTCTTACTATCTTAGTATTACCCTTACTACTTATACTTATTAGATTATCCCTAAGAACTAACTCTTACCCTTTACTATTACTAATAGCAGAGGTCTTTATATAGATAAATATACCTACTTAAAGAGAAGTCTACTAATTATAATAGAGTATAATTTTAATACTCTAAAAGGTAGCTATTCTATTTAAAGTTATATAAAGGTCTTAATAAAAGGCTTTCTACTTTTTTAGTATTATTATTAGCTTTTTATATAGGATAATATATATATTTATATAAGTAGAGTAATATATATATTCCTAAGTAATTACTATATTATAACTATTAAATAGCTAGTATACTTACCTAATCTTAACCTAATTAAGTATCTCTAGTAGTATTTTAAAAAGTATATATATAAATTCTACCCCTAGTATAATAATTATAGTAAAGCTCTAGAAGAGTAGAATAGCTTTTACTATATATTAAAAGAGTACTAGTATTATATACTAGCTAAGCTAATCTAGTACCTTATCTTAAGTATACTATAATAAATTACTATATATAAACTAGTATTAGGATAGTAAATAAAATATTAATTATATATATAACTTCTCCTTTAAAATTTTTTTAATTATATTATATATTAACTAAGTTATATAATATTAAAATTTTATATATATAGGCTAGTAATAGTAGCTTATATACTAGCGAAGAAAACTTTTTATAAAGGATTATACTATCTACTAACTTATTATATTCTATTTTTATATTAAAAAGATATTTAGTCTCTTAGTCTTTCTAGTAATGCTTTTAACTTACTATAATAGTATTCTCTAATCTTAGTCCGCCTAAAAATGCTAGACAGTACTTATAATATACTTCCGTCGATCGCTGGCATAACGCTAGTCTATTATTACATCTAGTACGGCTAAGAATTAATAATGCATAGTAGCTAAGTTTCTTGAATTATAATAGTAATAATACAATATTTTAGGTCTTTGATTTACACTGCCATATTTCGTTAGTGTAACGAAATGTATCGTCTGTATATATGTTGGATACCTAGGTCGAAATGGATAGAATCGTAGCCAAGCAATATAAGTGTAACGGGGGAAAACTGATGTATTCTTTGTGGTTCGCCAACCAGCTGAAATAGTTATCAACCTTTTGCAAGCTGAATCGTAGATTCATAATGGTGCTGGCATGCAACAGTAGTTGGATGGTGCTCACCAAGAACCTTAACATACCCGTTGTTGGCGCGTTGGTAAAGTTGAATCGCTATATGATATCGCTGCTGACGGCTGTAAAGGATGGCTAAGTTGTATACACTGTCGAGTGTATCTGGATGCTCTGGCCCCAGGGTTTTCTCTTTTCCTTGTAAAGCTCGCTGAAGCATCAATTCCGCCTCATTGTACTTTCCCTGGCTTATTAATACCAACCCGAGGTTGTATACACTGTTGAGTGTAGCTGGATGCTCTGGCCCAAGGATTTTCTCTTTTCCTTGTAAAGCTCGCTGAAGCATCAATTCTGCCTCAATGTACTTTCCTTGGCTTTCTAACACCAATCCGAGGTTATTAACGCTGTTAAGTGTATCTGGATGCTCTGGCCCAAGGATTGTCTCGTTTCCTCGTAAAGCTCGCTGAAGCATTAGCTCTGCCTCAATGTACTTTCCCTGACTTTCCAACACCAACCCAAGGTTGTTAACGCTGTGGAGAGTATCCAGATGCTCTGGTCCAAGAAACCTCTCACTTTTCTCAAGTTTTCGTCGGTGCATTGCTTCTGCTTCATCGTACTTTCCCAGGTCGTACAGTACCGACGCTAAGTTATTGACTCTAATGAGGGTCTCAGGGTGGTCCTTTCCCAGCATCTTCTCGCTCGATACCAGTACTCGAATGCATAATTCTTCAGCTTCCTTCAACCGCCCTTGGCTGCTATAAGTCAAGGCCAAGTTGGACATACGGCTTAATGTATCAGGATGTTCCTGTCCCAGAATCCTTGAGCTTGCCTCAGTAACGCGCAACCCCAGCTTCTCGGCTTCACGGTATCGCCCTTGCTTTTTCATGACTAGAGCAAGTACGTGCAAGCTAGCAAGTGTGTCTAGATGATTAAGCCCCAATAAATCGGTCCGTATACTAACAGCTTCTTGGACTCTACTAGTTCCTAATCCAAAATTCCCTCGTACGATAGCGTATTCGCCACACTTATGAAGAAGGACCGCTCGTTGCAATCTGCAGTGCGCTGAGGAAGATTTGTACAGCAGAGCTGTTCGGACGTGTGGTTCTAAAAGCTCACACGTATTCCACTTGTGGAAATCATTATCAGGAAATTTCTCCGCCAAGGCACTCAGAGCCTCTTCCTTCCTTTGGTCTATCTCAGCATGAGCTTGGAGCCAAGCTCTTGTTGCTAGTTGGACAAGATGATGCACTTGAAGGTTTGCTTCGTCCTGCACAGTCACAAGAGAGTAGGCCTGTAAAGTCACAACAGCTTCTTCCAATTTGGATTTGGTAAGCTTGTCATGAATTAAGAGAAAGATCGGAATGACTTCATGGCCAAGTACAGATAAGCGAGATAGAAGGTCAGCAGCAGATGGATTTTGCGCCCGAATCTGCTCAAACGATATGTGCCATGTCGTTATGACAGAGTTGGTAAGACTTGGATCTCTTCGTAAGTCTCCGCTGTCGTAATCCAACATCAACGATTGACTCCTTTCGCTGCGCTGGAGAAGGTCTATGTACTTCGAAATTGTCATTCTTGGCCTCCGGCAAGCAATGTATGCGGCAGCCTGGCTGATAGCGAGCGGGATGTAGCCGAGAGCTTGAATGAGAGTCTTTCCTTCGTCTAAATAGGATGATTCATATCGCAATTTTTTTCCGAGCAAGGTGGTTGACTCTAATTCGGTCATACACTCAATATGGATGATAGAATTATGGTCTTCAACGAGCTGAAGTGCCAGGTGGCCAACACGAGATGTGACCAATATCTTCCCTCTCGGTTGGCGTGGAAGACT
>JAGTJM010000126.1:0-37420 GCA_020747015.1 Pyrenochaeta sp. MPI-SDFR-AT-0127 | reverse complement strand
TCAAGTCAGGGTCCAAGACTCCCTGCGGGCGGTCAAGAAGCTCCCAGCTGGGTACTCGGAGGGCTCGCCGGTCGTGTCGTCGTCAGCGTGCGGTGTCGCTGTAGTCAAAGTGCTGGACGCATCCCTAACCACGGGGTGCAATAACGTTTGTAGCGGAGAAAATGCAGAATATCACCCCAAAGCTGCTGGGAACGTGGATGTCGACTTTCTTTGGTCGCGCTACTGCTCTCACCGCCAACATCCCGCTTGCCAGCACGAGCCAGCACCCAGGGGCCCCAACCAACCACCACCGCCATGAGCATCTGGAGCCGCGCCGACGCCGTCTCACCACCATGCACCTCCTCACGCCTGCAGGTAAAAAACCCTCTTTCCGCCTGTCACCGATCTGCAGCCTGCCCCCCAACGAACAGGTTTGCTGCTGTGACTCTGTTTGACCGACCTACATGCTGCGTGCAACCTCAAACACACACCAGGCATTCTTACTCGCATCGTCCCATTCCCCACCTACCAAGAGCATGGGTGCATGTCATTAAAGCAACGGCACGCCTCCCCGAGCTATCCGCAAGCAGACTCCTTGCACACGTTTCGTGCCTCGGGGATTGCTTTCGATGTGCCATCGTCGCCATTTTGCTCTTTCGATCAATGGCCACCACTCTGAAACATGGCACGTGGAGATAACAGGATGTATCGAATTTCGCCACCGATATGCCATGTCATGTGTTCCTAGGGGGATGATCATCGAATTCTATTAACTGGGCATTATCGTAGCAGTCATGACTAGATTTTATACCTTTGAACCGTTTCGTTTTCCAACACTTTCATAGTCATCCAACCCGAGCATTTCACTTAATTTACCATTGACCTCACCCATGATCCCTAGACAGACACCCCAAATGGTAATACCATGTGCAAAGGATGAGATTTGCTACATGTAATTCAAACTTTCCACTCCACAGTAGTTCCTGTATTTATTTCCTGCCAAAAGGAGCCGCTGTGCGCGTCTTCGCGAACGCCATGTTGAAATGCTTTTGTTGCTTTTTCCACCCTGAAACGAAAACTAATGAAATCTTCTCCGAGCCAAAACAACACTTTGCTTAGTACAAAACTCTTGTTCGAATACACGCTGCTTTGGTATTAGCACATGGCTTGTTCAGCATTCCTAGGTTGTACTTACAAGAAAGCTCCTGGAGGCTCTGGAACAGATCCCTGATCTCTCCTTCCTTGACGTCACTGATATCTGCCATGAGATACGCAACCTCGCCTCTCGAATCTGACATCTGCTTTTCGATGTTGTGATGAAGGAGAATTCCGTTGACTGATCCTTGTTAGCCCCCACTCTGGGTTACGCGAGACGTTTGTGTAGATGTAGACATACCTTGTCTTAGCACACCAGGCACGTTCTTATGAATATAGATCACTCTCACATCGTCCTCCTTGTCGACGCTCACACTCCTCAGGTTGACCTCTGGCATGTTGACTGCACCAAGCGTAGCACCTTCATTCACGTACCTTACCAACGCTGTTGAAACCTCTACGCCAATAGCACTCTGAGCCTCTTCAGTGCTACCACCAATATGAGGAGTGAGGATGATGTTCTTGAGGCCAACAAGATCCTTAATCCAGCTGTTGAGGTCGTTGGTAAAGTAGTCACCATTACCAGCCGGCTCGTGAGGGAATACGTCAATTGCTGCACCAGCGAGCTTGCCGCTGCGGCTAGCTTCGATGAGAGCAGGAATGTCGATAACGGTACCGCGAGCATTATTGATGAGGTAGGACCCGTCCTTCATCTTGGAGAACTCGCTGGCTCCGATCAAGTTCTTTGTCTCAGAGGTTTCTGGGACGTGTAGCGAAACGAAATCGGCCTGTGCAAGCAAATCGTTCAGTGTTGGCACTTGCCGCGCAGTTCCCAGACCCATCATGGTCAAGACATCGTAGTAGATGACGTCCATGCCCATGGACTCAGCCAGTACACTCAACTGGCTACCAATATGTCCGTAACCGACTATACCCAGCGTCTTGCCGCGAATCTCCCAGCAGCCCTTGCTGACCTTATTCCATGTGCCATTGTGAAGCTCCATTGAGCGGTCGGTAAGTTGGCGAGCGAGCGCGATGATCTCTGAGATGACAAGTTCGGCGACGGAGCGAGAATTGCTGAAGGGCGAGTTAAAGACGGCAATACCCAGCTGCGCAGCTGTCTGGAGGTCGACCTGGTTTGTTCCGATGCAGAAGCAGCCGATAACGATCAGGTTCTTCGCTTCCTTGAGTACTCTTTGCGTGAGCTTTGTCTTTGATCGGATACCAATGACCTGGACATCGCGAATCTTCTCAATAAGCTGGTCTTCTGACAGACTGCTCTTGAGCGCCTCAACCTGATAACCCTGCCCCTTGAGAATGTCGACACCAGCCTCGTTTACATTTTCCAACAGCAGGACCTTGATGTCCTTGGTGTCGAATGGCTTCAGCTGTTTCGCGAGCTGGGAGGCGTTAGCGGCGTGAGCGGGAAGGCTGCCTGCGCGGCCATCTCGAAAGCTACCGGAGGGCGGTTGGCGAAAAGTGGAAGGGGGGCTGTGAAAGGAGAGGTTTGGGCTTGTGCTGAGGTTTAGGCTGTTTGACACGGTGCGTGCGAGGTTGTTGACGCTGCCGGCGATGTCCTGCGCGGGAGTCATGGTGTGTGCGGCGGTTGCGGAGGTGATACAGTGGAGGGATGCGATAGCTCAAATAGGATGTGCAATCCGGGAACTTTTCAAGCGTTCAATATATTTAAAGGTGATAGGGTTTGCTTTACAGCAATCTGTGGGCTTCCAAGTGGTGTGAGTTGCAAGAAAAGACTCAGGCAGGATTTCTAATGGTAGCGTCAAGGAAACTATGGAAGCGGCGGAGACAATGAGCAGCAACACCAACAGCCAAACGAATGCTCCCCACTCTTTGCTAGTGACGACTACTGTGTCAAATCTTATTTCATAAACAGTCATGACATCTGCGTTTGACTCAATCGGCGTCCAGAAGGTCCCAAAAATTTCTCTATACGCGCATGATGCAATCCCGCTAGTGGGGCAATATCCCACCAACTTTGTGGCGTTTATTCTCTACAAGCCACCCCTCAACCCTCCGCTTTCGGTGCAAAACCCAATTCTGCAGTTCCGTCTGAAGAGTCATGTAAAATTAATTTGAACACACAAAATTTATCCGACTACAAGTAGTCATCGCAAATGAGGGCTGGAGGCTCGGCAGGAAGAGCATCCATGCACGTGTGTGAATTGTAGTGTAGATTATCAAGCACAATTGCATTCATAATCTATTGAATTGCTCTTCGCCTTTATATGAACTCAAAGAGCCGCTTAAGAACCGTTAAGAGGAGGGACCATCCGTTATCCTTTCCAGCCTACTCCAATACAGGCAACTTTTAACGAGGAAACTGGTGCTGCTTATAGCTTCTGCTCGTTCATGGGCCATTGGTAGCCTGTCATAGAGTTAGTGACGTTTTCGAAGCGTACTACGGAGGTTAGATCCTACCTGCTGCGTCGCTGAACTTGTATCCGTAAGAAGACGTAAAGTCGTCCAAAACAGCAGGGCCACGGGAGCCTACACAAATCATTAGCGTGTAATTTCAGGAGCAATGTACATATATCATACCATAAGGATATTCCATGGGAATAATCTCCTTGTTGTCATCGAGATAGTGTAGAAGAGGTGTGAAGATCCTCCAGCTGGCGTCAAGCTCGTCGTCACGGACAAAGTTGGAGTGATCGCCCTTGAGCGCGTCCAGGATAAGCGACTCGTAGGCCTCGGGGATCTTCAAGTCGGAGAATCGCCGCCTATAGGTGAGGTCGAGCTCTGTGACGACTGTCTGCATGCTGAGACCGGGCAGCTTAGAGTTCATCTTGATGTAGACACTCTCATTTGGCTGTACTCGAATGACAAGTTCGTTCCGGGGAATGTCCTTGAAAATACCTGAAGTGACGTCCTTGAACTGGATGCGGACCTCTGTCTTCTGCTCATTCAGCGCCTTTCCTGCCTTCAGGATGAAAGGCACGCCATCCCATCTCTCGTTCTTGATGTAGGCGACCATGGAGGCGAAGGTGGGGCATCTGGAGTCCTTGGGAACAGTGTCATCCTCCTTGTATCCAGGCTTTGTTCCATCCAGTGACTTTCCGTATTGTCCGATGATGACGTTCTTAGGTTCAATCGCCGCCATGCCACGGAGAACGCGGACCTTCTCGTCACGGATGTCTTCAGCAGAGAATGAGATCGGTCGCTCCATAGCGAGGAGAGTGAGCACCTGCAACAAATCTACGTCAAGTCAGTTACTGTAGGTTCCGATAATCCACTTAACGTACGATTCTGCATGACATCGCGAATGATGCCAAACTCGTCGAAGTAGCCTCCTCGACCTTCTGTGCCAAATGGCTCCTTGAATGTGATCTGTACAGGTCAACACTTTGCTCTCCATGTGTACTTTTTCTTCCGTACCTGCACGTTGTCAATGTGGTTCCTGTTCCAGGTTGCGCCGAAAAATTCATTGCCGAATCGGAGGATGAGGATGTTCTTGACCATTTCCTTGCCCAAATAATGATCGATTCGGTAGAGCTCGTCTTCAGTCCAGTCTGGTGCCAGTGCGCGCTGAAGCTCTCTTGAACTTGGTAGATCTTTGCCAAATGGCTTCTCGACCTATTATTGCGATTAGCCACATAGTATCGAAAGCTGCTGGTGGGCACCCACAATAACTCGAGAAATACCATTCTTGGGATAGCAGTTGCGCTTCAGGTGCTGAGACACCGTAATGAAGACGCTGGGAGGAAGGGCCATGTAGAATATCCTGTTGGTCTCCTTGCGGCCATTCTCAATCTCCGCCAGATGCTTCTCGAGCTCTTGGAAAGACTCGTCTTTATCGTACTGTCCAGAGATGTACGTGCAGAAGCCGCAGAACTCGTCAAGTTGCTTCTCGAGATCCTTTGTTGGTGTCTTAATGTAGGACTTGACGCGCTTGATATACTCCTCATGGTCCATCTTTGTCCGCGCATATCCAACGATGCGAATGTTCTTGGGCAGAAAGTTGTTCCGGTGCTGTTCAAACAGTCAACGGAGACGAAAGGTGGAGCCGAAGCGTATAACCTACGAGGCCAAAGAGCGCTGGGAACTGGTCGGATGTCAGTCAGAGTACCTGAGAGATGTCTACTAAACTACTCACAGTCTTCTTCTTAGCCAGATCGCCAGAGGCACCTAGAACCACAATAATGGTATTATCCTTGAGCTCCATGTTGCTGTTACGACGTTCGAGTCAGCCATTGTTCTTCTGCGCCTCAAGAATAATCCCAGTGGGATCTCGTTGAGCTACCCCTCCACGCAAAACCACTGGGGCATGGAGGCTCTAGCTGGCCGGAGAAATTGATGCAGCCTTTCAAGAGCTCTCCAGATGCCTTGTGGTGTCAGTAAGGGATATGGGGAGCTACCTACCCAGCATTGAGCTCGTCGTGCTGAGGCTGGATAACTGTGTCCGCCATTGTAGCTGCAGGTGGATTGCGAACGCTTTGCGAAGGGAGTGGTCGCAAAGGCCAAAGGTCAATTGGAGGATTTCTAGAGCGATAAGGGCAAGAGTACACAAGGCGTCTCGACGTAAGGGCGGAAGTTACGGAAGGGACGTGGTATGTGAATGAAAAGCTCCAACGTGGTGGGGTCCGCTCTAGCGGTTTTGGTGTTGACGTATGGTTTCGTTGATTTGCCGCTCGAATTCCAGCAGCGACAATCAATCAGAGGAAACAAACTTCACGGCGGGATGCAGCGAGGTCTCGAAGTCTTTAAAGACCCATCAGTAAACAACCAGGTCATCAAGCATCACTAAGCGGGTGCACATCTTTCAAAGCATCTCCGGCACCAGTCAAAACATCTAAATCCCGCCGGAGGCTCCTTTACTAACGCCGAGAGTCGCGGTGAACCCCACCATGACCCTGCTGGGCTCACCTGCCACTGCTTCAGAAGGGTATTGTTAGGCCTCTTGCAAGATCTATGAAGATATCCGAGCCCTGAATCTATTATTGTGCCTTGATGGCTTGAATCAATCTTGTTTCATTGTCGTCGCAGCGCCTGAGAAAGATATCCCACGCACGGCTACCCCGCCACGAAGCTTCCTCCGAGTCCGGGAGGCGTGGATGCAAATATTATCTCGTCGCGAAATAGAGTAAACATAAGCTTCGGCGCGCCAGAGCTCTTCGGACTGCTCTTTAGGTATTTTTTTGAAATCCTCCGGCCCCTCCCCAGGGCCGCTCGCATCAATGAAACGTTGTTGAGGCCCTAGTTGCCCGACAAGGCCGCACGTTATCCAGGACAGCTTCTATCTTTGCCTCTGGGGCCCTCGCTGCTCGCTTACCAACATCCAGCCGGCATGCCCAACGCGCTGTGGGAGCGTGACACTTTTGCCGTGGGTAGTTTATGGTTGTGCGGGGAGCGTGACACAATGGAGTGAATCTGCCGGCCCGATAACAGCCAGCGTCGCACAGCTCACATAGCAGATGCCCGGGAAACAAACCGCCTGTGGTAAAACATCTTGCTTTCTTTTTATATCCCACAGTGTAGCCTGGAGGCATTCGATGTTGCATAGTGGAGTGCTAGGTGCTAGAATCTCTTCTCATGCAAGACAGACTGAGGATTTTGATGGTCATGCTGATAAGAGCTGCAGCATGCGGCTCGCTTGGTTGGTTACAGTCGTAACGCGCCACGTTCACGTTGAGAACAGCCCAAAAGGGTAAGAGGATGGTCCCTCGAGCGTTTCAATCGGCGCCCGCGGAACTTTTGTAGGAGTTGCAAATCTTCCGTTGGCCATGGGGGTTGGTCTTATCGCAGCGTGAGAGAAACTCCGAGAGGCCCACGCTTACGATCGGTGCCGTTGTACACACAATTAGACAAGTGCTTTCAGCGCAGCCCTGTCGGCCACACATGGTGAAAAATCGTCGCTTCCCGTAGAGTGAGACACATATTGGCTTTGGAGACATAGAGTGAGGATAGTTGCTATTTTACTCATGCCTGAGGTTGCATTTCACTTGCTAAATGCATCGAGGAAAAATGCCCACTGTCCTTTGACAATGCTTTCGATTCAGTAGTTGATCTGTATATACGAGATGGTTTAGTTGACTCAAGAGGAATGCAATAGCATCTGAAGGTGTTAAAGAATCGCATCACTGAACGCGATGGTGGACGACGAAAGGAAGCGGCGCTCGAGTCGGTGTTGCTCACGTGACGTCGGCCCCATGATCGAGAAAGGCGTGCACAGGCCACCTCGCTAAGCGGAAATCCACACGTTCAATTCTATCAGGCCGTCTGCAACAATTGAACAGACCGTACTAACAGCAGCAACACCACGACTTCCGGTCTCGAAACCCTTCCCACACAATACCCGAGGACTAAATCACTCGCCATGTCTGAGAAGTCCCACCGCCTCTATGTCAAGGGAAAGCACATTTCGTGAGTGTACCCCCAATGCGGTATCTATTTTATGGCATCACTAACAATCCTACAGCTACCAGCGAGGGTACGACGACCGCATTGATAGTATACCTGATCTCCGCTCACGATTCGTAGAAAGCGCAACACCAACCCTGGCACTTCGCTGTTGAAGCTCGAGGGTGTCGACGATTCGACCGCGGCACAATGGTACGCCGGTAAGCGCGTAGCATGTACGTACAAATGGGCTCCGACACGCATCTACTTAGACAGTGGAAATTAATGTGTGCGCAGACGTCTACCGTGCTCAGAGGGCCATCCAGGGCTCCAAGATCCGCGTCATCTGGGGCAAGGTCACCCGGCCACACGGCAACAGCGGTGTTGTTCGCGCCAAGTTCCGTTCCAACCTTCCTCCCAAGTCTTTCGGTGCCTCAGTCCGCGTCATGTTGTACCCTTCTTCGATATAATTTCCGCTACGACCTCTGGGGATGGAGAAGCATGGTAGATGAGCATTGGAGCTGTGGATGACTCGGCGCAAAATTCGCCCTGGGACGAGAGAACGACAGTGGGGAGACATTCATGCGTGGTCTCTTTCATATGGCATGTTCAGGCTGGTTCACGGTGTCATTGGTTTCGGAAGTCCATGACAAATGGCAAGATCAATCAAGATTCCTCCCAAGATCAATGAAAAATGATCAAACATCTCACATGGCTATGGATTCGTGATGCGTTGGAGAGGTTGGGGATACCACTGTGATGAAGAGGATTAATCAAAACAACAGGTCATTATAGTGCTACTAGCTAACGCGCACAGTACAACACTCCCGCCGAATGCGCGAGGTGATATCACTTCGAATATGCTGGAATGGATAATATTGAGTATCAACATCGGACTTACACGGTAGAGCAAAACCCTATATGGCAAAACTTCGGAACATTTAACCGTTCCCAACATGATCCCTTACCGTTCCATCCTTAACATGGCTTTCAGGACTATTTACTACTCATCGTTTGCCTCCTTCTGTTTGCACTTTCGTGCTTTCAGTTCCAAGAATGGATCAGCAATGACTTATGCCTTACCACCATCCTTATCTCAACTTCAACCTATGCGACGAGAGTGCTGTTATATTTCGGCTTTAGTACTTTCCGCCAATTGTATCTCGCTATCGCGTTGTGGAAATCTGTACGTTGCAGGGCAGAGTGAAGTGGACTAACGTAAGCGTCACGTGTTTACTATTATGCAACATGTCAATTCGTTTGCAACGGTACCATTGTGTTAGACTACAGGACAAAGGCTTACTTCCCACAAAGGATATATCGGTAAACCTCCAAACATCTCCATTGTCATCTCAAACATTGTCTAAGCCTCCTGTTCGTTGTCCTCACCCCAGGATTCAACGTCTGTATCCGGCATGTCGTCATCCCCCAGCACCGCATTCGCTTGCTCACTGAACCAGCCTTGAATAGGTCCGTTCGGGTCATTGTATATGCGATTGGGCACCCCCGGTCCAGGAATGCTTGGCGCAGCTTGTTCCGCAGACTCGTCAGGCGTGAACGACTGTAAACCGTCTAAAATGGGCTCAGGCGGGTCGGTCTGTTCAGTAGCCACGAAAGACTGTGGGGCGGTCTTCGTCTTGCCACTGTCGCTGTGCTCTTTCGCAGATGTCGCATCCTCCTCAGTATCCACTTCGCTTTCGAGATGGCTATGATGGAACCTGAATCCTAGTAAGCCCTGCAGTGCAGGCTGTTCTTCTTCGTCGTCATTGGGTACCTGCTTTAGCCACTCCTCCGCCTGCTTCCAATCATCTTCAAGATCGAACGATCCTGACGCGACTGTGAAAGACTGGTTCTTATCTACTGGCGAACGTGGCGGGCTAGTAACTACATTGTCGTTTACATTCGAGTTGCGCTGGTAGAACGATGTGTTTGGAACTCGAGGGATTGACAGTGAAAGCCTGTCAGGTTCTGTCCCGCCTTGGGCCATGTGTTCCATACGCTCTGCAGCACGATTAATGAAAGACATTGTAACAGCATCGGGAGGCTTTGACAGTGCAGAAAGATTCGGGCTGCGAAGAAAGCTACGGGAACGCTTCAGAGCCGGTCTGCTATCGCTGTCTGAATGTGCCTCGGTGTTGCGCTTTGTTGATAAGGATACTTGGGAGCGGAGCTGCTGGCGGCGATCGAGCAAACGAGACAAGGCGGATCTGTCAGAGTCCATATCATTTAATACTATTGGCGAGGATGCACCACTAAAGGTTTGCAGCCTGGGAGTAAGTCCTTCGGTTGGGCTCTTTGGGAGTAACGTCTTTCGGCTGGTGCTAATTGCTGCGTTCTCAATCTCTTCTGCTGTTTGGAACTTGGACCAGTGATCCGGTCGAATATACTCGTACATGCCCTCAGATAATTGTGGGAGTACCTTCATGTCACCGAAATACGTTGGCAAAAAGGCGTGACGAGTGGCAAACTCCTGAGGTACCCTCGGTGCGTGAAAAACGTATTGATCACCCGTACGAGTGACAGAAGCAAAAGCGACTAAACCAATTCGCGCAAGAACAATCTTGGTGGGAGTGACTTGACTGAAGTCAGATGGATCCAAAGTCGGCAAAGACGGTGCGCAGTCCGGAATCTGCTGTACAGTCACGCCCAGTTCACTTGCAAAGTCAGATAGCAGCGATAGTGGAACGTAACATCCTTGAAGCTTCGGCTCGCCTCGAACCTCGACATAGTTGTCACATCGAATGCGGCCATCATTAACACACGACAAGAAACGATCGACAGAGGCCAGATGCTGCAGCTGCGTTAGATTGAACATGCGAGATGGAGCGTGGAGCCAGACGCAATGAGTTTCCTTGATACTGATGGAAGTCTCGCAGTTGCTATCATCCGACGTCAAGCGGTCAAACGTAGCTGCCATTGATGATGGGAGGCTTCCATGTTTTGCAAGTGCGTCTCGAAGCTTGCCGAGGTCTTCGCGGAGAATGGTACTGCCTTGCGATTCGACTTGGCACTTATACTCTGTCTCCAACGCTGGGCGCCACTCTGGATAGGCTTCGCAATAACCTGCTAGCCAAGCCGTTACGCATTCCTTGTTGAGGCCGGTTTCGGTCATCTCAAACGTCGTAGTTGTTTCGACCCGGAAGGGTTGCCATGGCTCCTCGATATCGCCAGCGAGCTCCTTGAACTTGGTGCATATATCGCGAGGCGTAGTTTCCCATCGTTGTTGATACAGCTTGCTGGCCAGACTGTCGAACCACGGATGCCCTAGAGACAGATTAAAGTAAATCTTCTCACCAATTTTCTCTGGCGAATGTGCACTATTCCAATCTCTAGCCATCGCATCGATGTTTGACTTGTAGCAAACGCTAACCTCACGACGCGTAGCGTTGTGAATTTGGTCATTTTGGCAAATGTGCCATCGGTTCTGCTTCTGCTCTAGCAAACGAAGAAGTTTCTTTCCCTTCTCTGATGTTCGCGAGCCGCGCTGAATTTCGAAGAAGTCTGATACTACGCGTTGGACAGTATCAGATTCTCTCTTCGCGGTTTCTGTCTTCCCTCGCATCAACACTTCGCTTATTGCGTCTTCAGTTGCCGCCTTACGTAGTTGCCAGATGTCACAGCAGTTTTCAATGATTACCATGGCGGCGCGACTATCCTCAACCATATCATCATATGGAGGCGGAGCACCGATTCTAAATGGAGTGGCGTCAGTGTAATTAACGAGCAGCACAGAGTCAACCTTGTTGTCAACAAGCCGCAGAAGCACACTTTCATGTGAAACGTTCCCGTGAACGATGTTGTGGAAGTGCATGAATTCCAGAGCGGAGAACAACCGTCGCAATAGCTTTGTTGCGATTGCAAAGCGCAACCCAGGATGTAGCTTTGTGATCTTGGCTTGGAGCGCTGCGTAGGATGCAAACCCCTCGTGTGTACAGGTAATTATGGCTGGAATGTTGTCGACTTGAACAGATTGCAGATAGCGAACGATTGATGCATCCACCTCCTTCTTACTAAATCTCAGAAACTCGCTGTCACGAAGCTGTCGTCCATCTTGCTCATCACGAAACAATTTCGCAGTCTGGACGGCACCTGTGAATTGCTCTACGACTCGATAAGAATGGGCAGAGACCTGCTGCGAACCCAAAAGATATCGATCATGAGCCCAATTTTCCGAGCGGCTGGTAAAATCCTGTAAGCGATCCATTAGTGGCTCTGGAGTAAAGACACTTGTGGGATAAACCTGATGCACCGACTTAAGTATCCATATGTCAATTTGCAATTGATTGACTATGACACGATTAACTGACGCTTGTTTGAGATGTACAGCGTGCGGCAGTGGCACCTTGTTCTGTTTTGTGCGATTAGTATAAGCTTGGATAGGTACGCCGTTCACAGTGGCCAAGGTCTCAGTAGTGGACTGTAGACGCCAAATGTTCGAATCCCATACTGGGACCAAGAGAAATTGTTTCATGCCGGATGTGGTCCCTGGCAAATAAACATCACGTGTCTCCATGGAAGAGGAGCCTTGAGTCTTTGTATCGCCCCTGCCTATGGAGAAGCATGGCTGACCATCGATTCTATGAAGGAAGATATGACAGCCTTCATCTATGTTATAGCTATTCAGCTGGGCCTTCGAGAATGGAGTGTTCCGGTTTGCGTTCGAGGCTTGTGGATGATAAATACTGACAATTGCGATAACATCGTCAGCAGCCACTTCTGAAGGGATGGATGGGTGTCTTGCAGAGCGGACATATATAGTCATCGGTTGATCTGTTGGTGTTGACATTTTAGGTGGAATGTATATCTCGTAAGTTGGTGGAATCGCCGTTTGTATTGTTGAATAAGGGTTAGAGGAGTTGTGTCTGATTAAGACTATGTGGGAGTCTGCGAACTTTTTAAGGGAGGCAAGCATTCTCCATAGTTGCTTCACATAGTGCTGCACCACATGAGTATTAGATTGGCTGCTAAGTTGACCCAGCGTGTGCACTAACAGTGAGTCTTGTAATAGAGTGAAAGGCAGGTGAGTTATCGTAGTTACACTATAGAGCAGCCTCGTGCTTTGTTACGACGCCAGTGAGATGGTCCCACCACACCTTTCTGTCTTGAAAGCTCAGGGCGCCCAGCATGTGTGGCTTAGTCTCCGATTTATTACTTTTAAACGTGATGATATATCTAATGAATGCCGAGTCAGCGCATGTTCTTGATAATGAGAAAGCTTGGCGTGATACATACACAACCGACCCTCGAGGGATCTCGTCAAACATTGTTGCCTTTTGAAACTGATGTGAGTCGCATGGAAGAGTGATTTGTAAATCACTGATGGCGATGGGAGCATCTAATACCAAGATTCTATCCCCTTTGCCCTTTTTGGGAGGCTTTGCCTTTCCCCAAAGCAAATAATTGTCCAAAAGCATCACGTGTACTGGAACCCAGGGGCCTTGACTTTTCAGCTTGATTGCCATCCCACATTGATGCCTGACACGTCGGGTTGGCTCGCGAAGACAAAGTTCGGACAAGATATTAGCATCGAGTGTCTGAATGCGTTTTTCTAGATTTTGTACATTCTCTCGGTTCTGGGCATCCTCGAGCAATGCAGAAGTCAAGGTTCTAAGCCAGGTGACAGCATCTAAACCACGCTTCAAGCGCACTAAAGCCTGACTAGATTCTGAAGTTCCGAGAGACTCAGCGACGTTGACAAGGCTTTGAAGGTTGTCCACATACGACTGGAGATGCACGTTAGGTAGTCTGAGATAGTCCTCCCAGCCCATGCCAAAATATGCGATACTCAAACCCAACGTATTGACAAAAGGTGAAAACTTTAGGTCCAAGCTCTGGGTAGTTCGTAGCGAGGATGCTGCGTGCGGCATTCGTTGGCAGTACTCTCGGTAAAGTTTATGGGACTTGTTAGTCCAGGTTTCAAATATTTTTGGGTCGCAAACAGCAATTCGGTTGTCCGCAGTTTGTTGTTCCATAGCTTGAAGCATGATTTCATTGTTAAGATTTGCGAGCTGCTCCCCAATCAAAATGGCTTCTAGATGCTTCTCGAGAAGTGGCCATTGTCGTATGATATTGTCGTAAAACATCTTGCGGAATGTTGTCATCCGCTCGACGAATTTGCGTTCAGCGTCAACAAACGATAACCAGATGGACTGCATTTCTGGACTCTGCAATGTTAATCGCATGACAGGAGATTCGCGTTCAGGTGGAGTTTGGACCAAATTGCTGAGGGCGCCTTGGGATGCTTTCTGCTCAAGTGGCAATGGCTTTCGCAAGGGCCTTCTTGAGATCGTGGAATTCGTCAGAGAAGAATCATAGGCTGTAAAGGAGGAAGCCGTTGACACCTTTGATAAGGTTGATGGTGTATCAGTGGTGCATATACTATCATCTGAAGAAGCCGACTGCACTTTGGCTGTGGTAGTCACATATTCTTCCGATCGCAACAGCGGCCCACTAGGGCGACGAGGTAGTAATGGGGGTACATCCTCAAAGTCTTTACACGTGGGTAATTGATATCCTTCGCTGAATGACCGTAGTGGGGCTGGTGTCGAAACTTTATGGTTTTGTACTATTGGAGTCTTCATAGCGTCAGGCTTGAATGTCGTCAGATATGGTGCGGTAGAGGTATTGCGTGGCATATAGGCGAGAATATCTTGCTCGAGGGAATCGAAGAGATCTTGATGTTTTTGATTTTCTTCTGACTTGGGTGATGTTTCTTCTTCAACTTCGTTCAGCTCGCGTTCTGATGTGTTTTCGTTAATGGGAGAGGAGGTTGGAGTCGGGGACTTGATTAAGGCCATATCCTCTCCTTGTTTGATGTTCACTTGATTTGCAGATTCGAAAGCAGTAACATCATCATCTACAAGCTCCTTCTCGGCAACACGAGGAGTTTTCGTCTCGTTTTGCGAAGTATACAACGCCATAGCCCTGCGATATGCCTTCGAGTTGATCACTTCGTCGTCGAAGGCGAAGTCTGCAGATCGAACGATCGAATCTGCATCTGTGGCGTCTTCTATCTGACTCTCCTTGCTGAAAACCGATTCTGGAATTTTAAGGCGAGGATGCGACTCTCGCAGAGTTCGTGACCGCTTGACCACCTGATCCAGGGTTACGCTATTGTCTTTTACCAGCTTTCTAATGTCTGCGATAGATTCCATTTGCAGGCCCTGAATGAGTAGACTGAGAGCTGACTGCTGGCCTCGGATTTGCGTGAGCAGCTCCTTGAAGGTCTCCTCTTTCCAGAGAAACTTGGCTCTGTCCTTGAAGCTCAGGCCATCATTTTCAGCCTTTAGTACTAAGTCTCGCACTTCCTCTTCCAGACACCCATAAACCACTCGACACCCTGTGAGTGCGAGATCGAATGTTTCAAGCAATTGAGGTTTACTTTGTAATGCATCATGATGAAGCAGGGTTTGAACTTGGGATAAAGACGCTGCAATGACCATGGACTCAGAATAAATTGCAGTGATAAGAACTGAGGCATCTTTGTAACGGGATCGGAGGTCGTAAAGCTCTTTAGCTGACTGAATACATTGAGGCAGCGCGGCCATCTTTCAGGTATCAGCTTTGGTCCATGCACAACATTGAGATCATAACAGCATGGGGGACTGCAATTGGTTGCTTACCACACCGAAAAGCGCAGAGACCGGCTCCATGGCGATCTGGTCGTGGATTAGTGCGGAAGCACTGCAAAGTTATCGCGTATGAGAGGCGTGTGCAAGACAGCATGGTGTAAGGTGAGCTGCTGCAGGTCCCAAAGAGTGGTGTTTGTTTTAGGCCCCCCACATTGTACTCAGTTCCTAATCCAGCCGCACGGATCCCCCGAGCTCTCCGCAGTGGATCCCAAAATGCATTTGCACGTGTAAACATGCGAGGGCTGGGAAGGTTCCAGCGTGTACTTCACAGGAGGTCTTTGCAAGTCAAGTAGCCACACAATCAACATCTATTGTCTCGTCGTCTCCAAACCTTCCTAGGCGATTTGTATAATACAGGAGAAGTTTAAACCTGAGAACGAAGGGGCGCCCAACCATGCATTACGAATTTTCTTCCGGAAAATGAAGGTGCAAAAGGTCAGGTTGGTACAAGAAGGGTAAAAAGGGCGGCGAGAAAGTCAGAAGTTACCATATCCATATCCATATCCATATCCATATCCCATCACTCATACCAGTCAGCCACATGATCCACACTAACAAAAGAAGACGCTCGGGGTATGTCCAGCTAGAAATGCAATTACGCAGACGCAAACAGCGCAAGGACCTTATGGGAAGTCATAGCTGTCCCTGCGGGTACACTATCTCGCAAAGACTTTGACGATCCCATCGCCACCGGCGGAAACAACAAGCCGGCCGTCTTGACTCCACACAACACTGCATACACCCTCGCCACGCATGATGCGGTGGGCAGTGATTTCTTGCGTACAGATGCGCTTGTCAAGGGACCAGAAGCGGATGGAGGCATCGTGGCCGGCGGACACGGCTTCTCGGCCGTCTTTGCTAAGAGAGAGAGAGGAGATGGCGGCAGGGTGGGCGAGCATGCTGTATGTACATTGACCTGGATTTGAGTGTCAGCAAAGTGCTCTTCATGTCATCATCGGGTAAGCATACCAGAATTAGCATCGAAGAACCTGATGAGATGGTCTTCGTGCCCACTAATAATGACGCCCTCAAGGCCACCGCTGCTGCTAGATCCTGTCGGCCCATGGTTGCCCTCCTCCTCAGAACTACCACGGCCTGCTTCTTGGGATGGCCCTTCAAGGAGTTGCGAGCTCGTCACCACTGATGTGATGCCGGTAGCCGGTGTACCATCGTAGGATTCGTTGCTAGCCATGCCAATAAGTTCTTCACCCGTTCGGGTGTCGTATACTAGAATTGAGGCATCGGTGAAGGAGACGACGAAGTTCTCTCCTGATGGTGCAAGTGGGCTGATACACGTAGGCGAAGGATGTGTCGCGCGTTCAATGGTATGTATTAGCATGTAATGGAAAGGTGTAGACGTAGCGATGCTGGGCTGCGGCGAAGACGGATGGTTCGACCCAGAGGTGACTGAATGTCTTCGACTACCTCCAACACCACGTCGGGATCCAGTTTGAGGTGAGACTAATTGGGGCGGTGCGCTGACAGCCCAAATCTTGATGGTGCCGTCCGCTGATCCGGAGGCAAGCAGTATTCGATCTGGGCCGCCGTAATTGCTACAATCGGCTCCGAACACGGACGCGCAGGTGGTGGGGAGAACACATACAGTCCAGACGGCATCGGTGTGGCCATCAAGGGTGGCTTTTGGATCAACCCTTCCTCTTTCCCACACCCGAATTGTAGCATCCTGGCCACCGGAGAATATCCAACCGTCGCCAGATACACGGCCTCCAGTTGAGAAATGAGTCGAAGCAGGGCATGCAGCTAGTGACGTGACAGCACCTTCGTGGCCCCTGTGCGACCAAGATGGTGCGATGTCTAGGTCGTTATTCATGCTGAGTTGGTTTGCGTAACTGGCGGGTATCATCCATCTTTTGATCATTCCATCGTCACCTGCTGTACAAATCTCAGGCTCACTAGGGCTACCGCCCCCGGTAAATATGACAGAGCGAACGACATCAAGATGGCCACGAAGGGCAAACCGGACTTTGAAACTTTGTGGATCCGTTTTGGCTGCCAATTGAGCAGCAATTGAAAGAGCTTTCTGGTCACTGCTCAGTCTCCTGGTATGAGGGTCCTTGCTTCGGCCCTTGCCAGGCCGTGGTGGGGACTTTGCAGGTATATCATTCGCAGGGGGGAACTCTTCAATGTCCGGTCTTCTCGGAGGAGGCCCATCCTGAGACAAATCAGAAACTGGCTCATCGAAAGTCCATTCCCCTGCATCATCGCCTGTAGTTTGATTTGCAGCCAGGCTGCCTTCTTCGCGGCCCGGTACCTGCCGGCCTTGGTTGTCATACGTATGTGTCACCTTCTCGACTTGCTCTTCAGGTACCGAAGCAAAATGTTGTTGGGTCTGTGCAGAGGGCTGCTGTGGTTGTGGTTGTCCAAGCAGTTCTTGAGCAAGGCTAGCGTTTTGAGATAGGGGCTGCTGACCAGATGGCTCTCGTGTCATCTGAGGCGCATGATGGATCTGGTGTTGATTGGCTAAGCTTTGCAGTTCGGCAGTTGTCGGTATGCTTGGGGGTTGATGATTAGGCATCGATGTGCCGGGCATAGTGGGAAGGTGCGACTGTTGCTTTTGTCGGTGCTGTTGAAGATAAAGGTCTTCCATGGACGCATCGACATGATTCAGAAAACCCGTCCCATTTCCCAGTGCGTGAAGATTCGGCTGTTGAGGTGGGGGCTGTGCTGGAGGTGTAAGAAGATATGTTATTTCTTCAACACATTTCGTCAGGTAAAGCTTCGATTTTTCCCGCAGGCTATCTCGGTCGGCCTCTGACCGGTCGAGGAGCTCAGAGTCGACATCGAGGAACGAGTTATGCTTCTTGTTCTGGGCTGTACAGCAGAAGTCAGTTCACGTCCTATCACCGGTTCTAGGTATGAAATTGTGGAACGTACGCTTTGTAGCGTTGATGCCACCTTTTTTGGCTTTGGGGTCTTTCGCGTCCGCTACTGCCTGAGCATCTCCTCCTGCTGTATCAGCCTTCTTTTTCCGCTCGTTCATCAAAGCCTGTTCGAGCATGCGGATATGCCTATTCAACTGGTCGTTTAGCTTCTTTGCGCTCCGCACCTCGCCCTCCTGTTTCGCAATCTTAGCCTTCATTTCAGCACGCTCGATGTCCCAGGCATTTCTCGCTCGCTCATGGTTGTGCCATTCGAGTTGCAGAAAGCGCATGACTCCTATATTCACCATTAGTATACACTTCGTTTCCCGCATGCTAGCATACTGGTGAAGGGCAGCTTACCCTGCAGCGTGTACTCAGTCCCAGCAGGCGCATTCCCATCACCGCCGCCATTTGCACCGCCCGCATTCATGGCCGAAGGCGATTGCCAGGCCATGGCGGACCTCTGCTGGTATGTTATCGCGGCGAGTTGGACAGTCAGCGGGGGTTGACATGCGGCGTCGGGGGTCGGCGAGAATGCGGTGGAAGTGTTGATGCTGGCCTTTGGACTCGGATGATTCCAGGGCGCTTGGACGCGTAGGAAGAGTGCGACGATAGAGCGAGCTGTATGGGTAGTAGTGAGTGCGCCGAGGGTGAATGCGATGTGATTACGGCGAGGTCGACGGCGGCATCTTCAAGTGTCGTCGCAAAGGGGAGCTGTCAAGTTGCGTCCGCATAAGGGCGCCAAGGCGGGCTGTCCCTGCGCAGCATGCTATCCGTGCCCTAGCCTATCTCCAAAGTCCTGGCTTTGGGCCAACACACTTGAGTGACGGATCATTACTTGCACTAGATTTCGTCGTGCTACCAACACGGCATTTGTGCCAGCATTTCGATGCTGTATCATGTCTTCCTTTGCTACTCGCTAACCAGTTGTTTCTCTCTGGCCATTCCCACTTCCCCAGGGGGAGCATCAACCTGGATCCGGACCGACAGCATTCGAGGGCGCAATGTACAATCATAGACAATTTGCCAATGCTACAGCCAGGCCATCATATCCCTGGAGGCTGTGGTGATTTTGATGCACTTGTTCATCAGTTTTCAACACACTGAGTTCATTGAGGTTGCTAATTAAGTTGAGCCACGTTACGTCACGTACACGCTGCATACACGGTACGTATCCGGCTCTATTCTCAGACCTTGACCAAGCTCATTCAACTGACGGGAAAACTAGGTCTAGATGTGCCTGGCATGCGTCCAGATACTGTTAATCGACATTACACGTATTGATGGCAGTTGCGATTATGTTTGATGATCTCCTATCTCCGCGATGCGGTGGCCGCTCAACCACCTTTCAAACGCTACAATAGGACCCGTCTACAGGCAGGTCCTGTCAATTTTTGTCTGCTTTTCCATTCTTCTGTCTTGTCTCACATTCCTCAGCTCCTTGTTTTTCTCCAGCCATCCTCGCTTGATGGTGCCCAGCACACGGCTACAGCTACGTCGGCGTGTTGACACCCGCCTCCAGTTCTACCAGCAGCACAGACAGAGCTATCAAAGACCAAGCATCGCTCAAACAAGGTTTGTTTACAACTCACGGCAGTACAGCCGAGCAGTTTGTGCACGGCCGCGTGGTCGGATGTTTGGTACGATTGCCAAGGCGAGCCTTCCCAATCGGTCCATGGCGCGTCGAGGGCTATGCCTGGGTACCTAACAACAAGCCTGAAGTTGACCTCTACCACCCCACCTCCCACAAACCACACCACATCGAACGCGCCTCCACACTCGGGCAACACGGTCGCGCACCTCTATCAATACTATCGACACCGATTCTCAACCCGATTTAGTTCTTCGACATGGCTGGCGGCGGTAAAGGTACGCGCTGATTCTGCAGGTCGCGCCATCGGAGCCTGCGCAAGCTAACAATCTGCTCAGGAAAGACTGGAGGCAAGACTGGAGGCAAAGGCGACTCGCATGTCAAGACGACCAAATCGCACTCTGCCAAAGCCGGTCTTCAGGTGAGTAATTGCCCAATACTACGCGTCATCACCTGAGAGCACCCCACGTACACCTCTTCTTCCGTATATAAGAATGACGCGCTGACATGATCTCTTCTCTATAGTTCCCATGCGGTCGCATAAAGCGCCACCTTCGAACCATCACGCGCCAGAAGACGCGCATCGGCGCCAAAGCCAGTATCTACCTGACCGCCGTCCTTGAATACCTGACCGCTGAGGTTCTCGAACTCGCAGGCAACGCTGCCAAAGACCTCAAGGTCAAGCGCATTACGCCGCGCCATCTGCAACTTGCCATCCGAGGAGACGAGGAACTCGACACGCTCATTCGCGCTACTATTGCGTTTGGAGGTGTTTTGCCGCATATCAATCGTGCGTTGCTGCTTAAGGTTGAGCAGAAGAAGAAGGGTGCCAAGGTGGAGGTCTAAGTTGCGCAAATGGCTGTGAGCGCGTGACCAAATGCCGTCAGGCAACGAGCGAGGTGCATAGGCATCAGCTGCAGAAGCGCATAAGATGCGGAACCTGATGGGACAGGCTTGGAATCATTACGGATGGCACCTTTTTGTTTTGCGTTTCCTTCGAGCGGAGATGGTCTCTGTCCGGCCGCGGAATGTTAGGATAGGGTGTTTACCTTTCTTTACGTGTTAGGCGCGTGTGGGTCGGTGTTGAGGTCAAGGTTTATTTTGTTTTCAATGGTATGTAGTAACACTCGACTCAATTCTCGAGAGGAATAGCGATCAGCCCACACCAAACAGATCTTCCTGTGTACCATGGTTATTATGTCATGATACACCCGGAATCCCCCGGCTTAGACTTGACGGGTTCACCTCACAAAAGTAAGGAACAATGCGTTTCAGTACATCCACAGACATTCTCTTCCCACTCCCGTTTCCCTCTCCCACATCTTCATTCCTCTCTTCCTACTCCCACTAGTACCTGCATCTATATCCATGCCCATGCCCATGCCCACAACCAAATCCATAGCCCTACTCTTTCTCAATGCGCTGCCCATTTCAATCTTGACTTCCATATCTCTTCCCTCATTCACACCGAACCTGCCCTGTTCTGCTAGATCGCTCACTTTGGCACTCGGTCCAGGTTCCTGCCACTCCCCCATGAGCTTAACACACGCACGTACCTCACCCTGGTAATGCGCAGGAAGCAATTGCTTCACAATATCACGAAACCGCATGTCCCCTGCTACCGCTACTCTGATAACTTGCCCTTCATGCTGCATCTGCATTCGCACCTTGAGGTGCGTGAGACCCGGTGGCAGGATAAGGACTTCATCCTTTCCCAGACCCAGCTTCTCAGCAGCCCGTGATGGGATGTTGAATGCAACCTTTTTGAAACTGGACGTAATTTCCGAGATGGGTTCAGAGTAGTACGAGCTCTTTTGATGATCGGTCCAAGACCATGCATTGAGCCGGTCATTACGTGTTGTCTCATCGTCGAAAAAGCATTGGTCTTCTGTCGTGCTTTGCTCACTGAACGCGGAATCCTCGGCTGCGAAGAACGAGTGGTGGCGGCGAGGACGAGATGGGCGGTGCGTGTGGACACCGCGGGTGGGAGACTGATAGGGGGGTTGTAGTGGCATGAAGAGACGGCCAAAGCTGAGTCTCTGAAAAGGGTCGCGTGCCAATGGTGAGGGACTGAACATTCTCTGCCTGTGATGAGTGAAAATTAGGAAATGTGAAGCTGCGTATGAGTAGATTCAGATGTGGTCAACAGTGAAGGCAACGAAGGGTGTGATCTTATGGGCACCAGGAGTTGTATAAGATTTCGCCCTGTGTTTTATAGATTGTGCTCAAACGGGAAGAGACATCTAGTGTCACCAAACTCGGAATCGAAAGCCAGTGACGATTGCGCAAACCGGACTCGCAAACTCGGGAATGTATGCTTGCTTGATTGCTTGTGCCGTTAGAGTTTCAGGAGAATCTGTCTGCCAAAAGTAGTGGTAAACAAAAGTGTTAGGGCAATGGAAGAAGAGAGCAAGCAAATAGAAAGTGAATTGGATAATTGATCAGTTTTTGATACATCGGTGCTCCTGTTACGAGACATTAGGCCGTCCCGTACATGTAGCCTTGCCCGAACTCCCTGGGCAACCCAAAATCCAAAACGCCAACCCGTTCTAGGATATGTTAAATGGTGTAGTGCAATGCATAATGCATAAGAGTTACAAGAAGAAAGCTAGAAGCGAAATTCCCTACCAACCAAACAAGGGAGCACATGTTGAACTCAATTCAACAATAATGCTAGAAGAAAGACACACATGAGGTAGTCGTTTGTCTTCATGACAGATTCCGTTCGATAGAAGTAGGCGCTCTACGACTTCAGGCTATCCCTCATGCTCTGGCTGCTCGCGCTCAAAGGGATATTGCTCGTTGGGAGAACGTGTTTTGGCTTGCTGTTTTGTCGAACCTTGGCAAGAGCGTATACCAGGCCACTGATGAAGCCGACAAAGATAGCAGAGACGCTGCCAAAAGTGACCGGAGCATCAAAGAAGACCAGACCACTGAGCGCAATAGGCAGCTTGTTCAGAGCACCGACCATGGAGTATGTCGTAGACGAAGTGACACGGACGGCCCAGGCCGAGGTGTACGAGATAAAGACGGTAGAAAGACCAGAGATGATCATGACGATGATGACAGTGTTTCGCTGCTCAGTGGGGAAATTCTTCTGGATGTTGGCTGGTGACCAGTCCTCGACAAGAATAGAGGCGACGAGCAGGATGGGGATGGTGAGGAGATTGTTATAGTACATGGCTACTAGGGGTCAGCGTACAGACCATACTGTCCAAGACGATAATGTACTTACTGTCAAAGTCCTTGAAGTTGGTAAGCTTGATGCGTTTCCTCATGCCCAAAACATAGGTTGCAGTGCAGAGGCAGTTGAACATCATCCACAGATAGCCAGCATGTAGAGTCGACATAGCATCATTAGCCGCTTCCGCAGCGTGACCCATACTAGCCAAAGCATGCTGGATGTCTGCCCAGGCCGCAATGACGGAGCTCAGCACCATCAGGCCAAACGAGAATAGGGCCATGGGTGTCACAGCTCCACCGAACCAAAGGACCTCTCCGTATGCGATCAGGATGATTGTCAGGTTCTTGAAGATGGTGTAGACAGGGATCGAAAGGAACTTCAGCGCCCATGTGCTGGTGTAGATCATGCCAATAAGGAGGAGAGAGATGGGGAACCCTAGGGCTGTTAACTTGGCCTTTGTGCTCGTCTATCAACTTCACGTACATTTCTTTGCTTCATCACTATTGAAATCCCTGTATGTGATGATGCCAGCAGCTTTGCACATGGAGATAGCTGTAACGCAGACAACGGACTGTGGTGCTGTTAGACGAGCATTCCAGGGGGCCTGAGAAGTTCATACCTGAACACAAAGCAGGAAGAAGTTGAGATTGAAGTCTACGCCTGACAGAACATATTTGTTCGTCACTGTCATCAGAATGGAGGAACCACAGTATGCGAGGATGGCAGCGACCGGGTTCTCCGTTATTGATGCGCCTCCACTTCGATGTGGTGCGGGTGCGCGCGGGAGCGGTGATGGCGCGCGAAACTCTTTGCCCGCAGGCATGTCGATTCTGTAGTCGTCGCTCTTCTTATCGTCCGACATGGTGAAGGGGCAGCGAACGCGCGGAAGGGTCGTCTAAGATTATGCAGGTATGCGGCAGCGAGAGGACAGTCCAGTAATTAAGGACAGGTAGACGGCAAGTGCTTCGTCTTCAAAGGCGGCGATGCTGGAGAAGAGGAAAGGACAGAAGACAGGATGTAAGAGGAAAAGAGGAGAGTTTCGCAAGAGAGCTGCGCAAGGACGCGAATGGGTGGGTCTCAACTATGGTGCTCCCCTGGCTTGGGGGCTTGGGAGGTGTGGTTTACAGTAGTGTAATTTTACGCTGGCAAATACCGCTAAGCCTTCTTTGAGCACCAGTAACTGTTGGTCAGCTGCGACCCTGCATAGTGGCAGCAATGGCTTTCTATTTTTCGCTTCCAGATCTCACTATGACGCGTAGCTCACGCCGCACAGGAGAACGAATTTCCACTTGCAGCCTTGCTGTCAAGGTTTCAGGAGGCATCGCGTGGCTTCTTTGCTGTTGCGCCTGCACTATCAGCACGTGACCCACTTATCGACTTTGCTAGACTTTACCCCCCTTTCCCACTTCAGCCAGCCATTGTGCAGTTTCAGGAAAATGGCTGCACTGGATCCAAAAGTCGCTTCGTTAGTTGACCGCGCTACCAAGGACGATGATTCAGACGAGGACGCTCTGATAGCAGCCCTTGAAGACGACTCGGAACTTGACGCCTTCCGAGAACAACGCCTTCAACAGCTGCATGCAGAGTACAACAGAGCGCAGCAGTTAAAGGCGAGCGAGCATGGCAAGTACACTGAGATCAAGGATGAGAAGGGCTTGATGGAAATCACAACGAGTACAAAGCTATGCGTGGTTCATTTTTTCAAGCCGGACTTCAACCGCTGTCGCATTATGGATACGCATCTCGAAGTAAGAATGTCTACGACTTGCCAAACCCCGATATCTAACTTCGAAACAGTCATTGGCGCTCTCTCACTATGAGGCACGGTTTTTGAAGATCAATGTTGACAATTGCCCTTTCCTCGTCACCAGATTAGGCATCCAGGTCTTACCATGTGTCATTGCGTTCATCGATGGTATTGGAGCTGATCGCATTATTGGATTCGAAGGACTGGGGAGGACGCCGGAGAGCTTTACGACCAGAGACTTAGAGGCAAGACTCATTCGGGCTGATGTTCTGGCAAGGAACAAAGTCACCAAGGAGGATGAGCGCCAGAGAATTCAGAAGAGCAAAGCGAGGCAGGATGATGAGGAGGAAGATTGGGAAGATTGAAGAGTTGTGTCATGCTTGTTTGCCTGCCAGTGCAATTTTATGATGGGCTTGCCCAGCTCTGTGCTCGCTACTGCTCTATGGATTGCACCCGCAAGGTGTCCCGCAAACAATGAGATGGAAGCTATCCACTGCATCATGGGAGACAGTATGGCATCTAAGAGAGCCCTGACGGCTTGCTTCGAGTTTGAGCGGCTGTGTGGATGAGGCATCGGCAGAAATTGCTGGGAGCGGAATGGTGCAGTAATGCATGAGTGAATGTCTGGCCGGTTGACCAGGAAAAGTTTCGGTCTAGTCACAAAAAACAAACTCTTTTAAGAGAGAACTAGAAAACGTGTTTGGAAGTACTTGAATACAGTATAGAACCTTTTCAGTCTGCTGATCAGTGCTAACAAAGCTTGCTGATACTGTGGTGAAGTTCTATTGCCGGATTGCTGAATTACGGTTAACAAATAACTTGTATCCCCAGTGATTATAGGCAAGCAGATAATCCAAGCGGCAGATGGATATAATTATGGGAAACATTGTGCTCGAAGAAGTCGCGAAAGGCCCAGCTAATCCCTGCTGAGAAATCGCTATGACGTGATTCGGGAACTACGCCACGTGCAATCGCCCAATTCAAATCCTTTCTGGTGTTTGCCGTTGCCCAACCTCAATAATCAAGCTCAACACAACGGCTATTAACGTCTACCTGCAACCCTCAAGCGTTTGCAATCTAAGAATTGAACACAATGAAGGCATACTGGTTTGACAATCTCCCCGTAAGCCGTCATATCCCCACCCACGCCAAGCCAGCTCACATGATTTGTAGGGCGACCAGCGTGAGCCACACAACTCCGGTCGCAACGTTGACCCGGACTATCTCGCCAAACTCGGCGTTCTCTACCATAATGTTCCCGAGGTTTCAGGTGTTGATGCGATCGCAACATCCCGCAATTATAAGAACCGGGATGAAATCACTGTGTCGCCCGACAAAATGGGTGCCATCTACGAAGAGAAGGTGAAATCCTTCTTCCACGAGCATCTTCACGAGGATGAGGAGATCCGGTACATTCTGGATGGTGCAGGATACTTTGATGTCAGGAGTGAAGGTGATGATTGGGTTAGGATCTGGTTGGAGAAGGGAGATCTAATCATCTTGCCAAGTGGGATTTATCATCGATTCACTACTGATGAGCAGAACGTGAGTGCTTCTTATTTTCTTTCTCCAGTGAGTGTGAGAGATAGATGCTAATTTAGGACTGCAGTATACAAAGGCTATGCGCCTATTCAAAGATGAGCCAAAGTGGACTCCACTGAATAGGGGCGCTGAGACGGATGAAAACCAGTATAGGAAGGAGTACCTCAAAACTAGGGAAGGACTTGCAGCTCAGTAATCGCCTTGCTCGACAGATTAGACGAAGATATGCGAACATGATCAAATATGGCCGTGTACACGGCGAACATACCATTCTTCACATGCACTCATTAGTGAGCACAACATGTATACTTCCATATCCTTTCAATTTTCCTAAACGCCCTCCAAAGCTTACAGTACTCGAGCACTTCAAGGCTCGATACATGTTAGTTAACATTCAACACCGGCCCATTGTGAAGAACTGCTTTGAGTGCTCTCCTATTCACCCTCCTTACTCTTTGTTTATTTGTTCTAGTAGCTGCGAACGATTTTACAATGATCTTTTCACGTCCCGACCACAAAGTTTAAGCGAATCATTTCAAAAGTACGAACTGCCTCGAGGCTTTCACAGCATACAATGTATGGTTGCCGGCGAGTTGGATTCTTTCACTATGCTCCACTACATGCATGTGGCCTTATATACGCCTTTCGGATCAATCAGCAGATTACCACAGACCCCTCAACCGTAAGAGATTCACCCACTCAATTTTTCATATACTCTACATCACTTCCTGTATACCCACTAAGGCCTATCGATAACACTTCATATATCGCATATCGACATCATGAACGCCGATATGCGTGCCACATTGAACAAGAAGAACAATGGTACGGGCAAACCATTTCGCCTCACAGGTATGAAGACTGTGGCTGACCTCGTCAATTCGACCGATGAGGAGGAAAACACGCCGCCTGCCCCTACGGCCCCAACAACGTCTATTTTCATTGATCTTCTAGGCCAAGCAAGGAAAGGAGGTCGAAACTTTGTGTCACCAGAGAAGAAGAAAGAGCATCAACAGAAGGTGGAAAACTATGAGCGTGCACATAGGCGGCCTGGAGAGGTCCGTATGCCTGGGCGAGAGATTCAACAGCCAACACTACCAAGTCCGCATACGTTACAAAATCTTGGAAGAGCTCTTCAAGATGGCAGTGCGTTCAAGAACTCGACCGGTAGACCTGTACTCCATTCCCATCGTGAAACCCCCACCCTCCCGAAGACACATGGTTTCGATGCTTCTTTCTACGCTTGTAAGAGCACTCGTCGCTTGGATAACTCTTCGCAAGTCTCCTTTTGCGAGCACCAGGACCTACTTGTAGACTGGGACCCCATCGACCCGGATAATAAGAGAGGTTCCTGGAGGCTGAGCATGAGGGACTATTTCCGCTCCCCGCCAGAGCATGAAGACCATAAAAGTTGTCCCGCGCCCAACCTTCAGAACAGATCTAAGGTGCTCGCTCAGCGTATAATCCAAAAGTTCACTGATATGGAGAATGGCAGGCTCACCACAAGAGATAGGCGGGATGGCAAGGAACCACGCAGACCGCCACCATTTAACCTAGTTGAACGCGAAATCTTGACTATGATTCAACACATGAGCTGGGGTAAGAACAAGGATATCGTCGAGAAGCGGGAGGCTGCACGACTGAAGATGAAAGCTCGCGAGGGCAAGAGGAAGACAGATGCGAAGGTGATGCAACAGGCAACGCAAAAGCCCGAACGCGTCATGGAAGCAGCTCTCGACATCGAAGACTCAGACTCAGACGAGGATCCGGTCGTGGCAAAACCCAAGAAGATGGTGAGGCATTCTACTGAGCTCAAGAGCAGTGCCAGTTCTCCCCAGCAGCGAATAAAGGTCGAGAAGCGGAAAACAGCAGCAACCATACATACACAACGCGAACGCCGACCAAGGATCGGAGAGAAGATTAGAGTAGCTGGGGTATCGTCTGCTACTATCAAGTACAAGACCGTGCGAACCTCAAAACCCGCAACAAGTCATAATACGTCGCAGAAAGTAACGACGTCTGACAGACTGTCCAAGGAGCAGGCTCGCAAGATACCTAATGAGTCGGCTCCGAAACGACCCTCTCAATGCCAACCCCCTTGTGAAGTGAGCAAAAAGCATGAGGCTAGTTGGTGTACCGAAGCTAAGCGTGAGGTCAAGCCAAGCAAACGACGGACCTCAACTCCCCCAGCTACTCCTCCATATGACGAAGAGCTTCTTCAAGAGCTTGTGGCATTTGGGCAATCCAACACCGTCGACGTCACCGCTTATGGTCCGGCCAAAACTGCGGTTAGTACGGAGAATACTGCCACGGAGACAGTTACAAGCGATTCAGTCACTGGCACATCGAGGACAACAGAGGCCAACAAGATCGATGCAGACTCACAGTCGAAGAAGCGCAACTACGATGTAAGTTTGGACCAAGATTCTAATGGCATACTAGGCAGCCAGTCCACTACACGCAAGAAGCCAAAGCTTGCCTCCTCCGCCGCCGAGTCTTCAGATTCCTCGCCATCGGTATCTCTCGCCTCGTCAATGAAGAAGCGCAAAAATGAATGCTCAGACACATCCAACGACGACGGAAGCCAGATATCCACCATCTACAATTTTGCTCGCCCAATTATACGGGTGAAAAGAGTCAGGTTCACTTGAGATCAGATGTCTTGCGCATCAGCTGCGTCTTGTTATGAAAAGCCAAGTCGACTTCACAATTTGTCTGCGATGTCCATTGATCATATTTAGCGTTCAGCAATCTGAACGCAATTTTTTTTTGTTTTCGAAGCTTACGATTTGTTATTGCAGGGGAGACATGAATGCATTCCATTTATTCGACGATTCTTCTGAAAAGCTTCAGCGCTCAGCACACTATACGTAGTTTCTTCTTCTTCGCAGTTTTTGGATTTGAAAGAGGAGAAAGCTGGTTGGAATTCCTTTGTACGATCTATACTTTCTAGCAAATGAAAGAATAAACAACCTGCCAGATCAATAACTGTCAGAGAACAAACGCACAAAGTAAAATATCCACAGACACACACCACAATCAAACATCAGAAAACATTCTCATGTTAAGTAATTCATTCATTCATTCATTAATGCGCTACCCCCAAGAAAAAAAAAGCCAAAGGGTATTCCTAAACAAAACAAACAAAAAACGCCCATGCCCATGTCTTTATGCTTGTCCCTTGTGCGTCAAAAGCCCTTTTCCTATCTAACATCCACCTCCTCCACCGCCACCGCCTCCACCACCTCCACCTCCGCCATCTCCTCCACCTCCTCCCCATCCGCCGCCGCCGCCACCATCACCGCCAAACCATCCCCCTCCACTACTCGCACCGGCGGCGTAGCCGTTGTAATGGCCGCTGTGGTAGTGGCGGCCGCGTCGAACCTGCCGCATGGGCGGGGGGTATGCGTCTGCTTGCTTTGAGGATCCGCAGCCCATGATGGAGTTTTGGGTGTTGTTTGTAGAATCGGGTGTAGGACCTTGAGGTCGAGGTGAGGTTTTGTGTGTGGGTTTGTATGTCTTCGAGATGAGAGATGATGTTTGACCCGGAAAAATGTAGACGCTGTTGATGAGATATCGATATTGTGGCGTAAAGTGTATGTGTGTATATATGTGTGTGTTTGCAAGTAAATCGTTGTAGTGTGATAGTTTCAACTATAAGAAAGTGGAAACCCCAGTCTGATATATATACTCTTGAATACACACACAATCAACACTTGCCAAACAAACAGCTCCTCAGACTCCGCCTTTGACTCTGCCTCACGCTAATACAGCACTCACATACCGATGATCAGGCCTTCCACAATCAACGTCACTAGCCCACCAGCTGGGGGGAACCACGCTCTACCATTTCCCAATGCAGTAAGCTTACCACAAAACAGCCTCAACGCACGGGCGCGCCAAAGAGAGCCCGCCTCTGCGATACCGCGCTGGTGCAATCACGCGCAAGCCCTCAATGACCATCCGGTCAAGAGCGCAGAATGCGAGATCCCGACGATCATGCTAAACGTGCATGATGACAGGGCGAAGGCTGAGCGACGGCAGGGCTGAATTGAATTGCACAGCGCGCGCTGGTAAGAGTGGGTTGACTGGTAATTGTTGCTCCGCCACAGCGAGCGCAGGACATCACGTGCAAAAATGGGCCCTAATCGGCATGTGCATTCCTGTTTTAGGAAGGGCGGGAGAAGACTGCATGGAAGCGTCTGGTGGGAGGCAGTGCATACAGCGCGCACAAAGCACAAAGCGTAGTCATCATACTCAGGTCGGAAGGCCGAGGCGGATTTGGAGGTTCGCTTTTCAGATGATTTTCGTCATGCTTGGTTTTCTCTACTTGGGGTATGGTGTGGATTTGCGCAGTGAGCGACATTGTCAACAGTCTGAATAGTTTGTCCACGTTGCATCAGCTTGCGGTTTAACTGCGAATAAGTCGCAATAGATACGTAGGAAGTGACGGAGCTACTTTGTATAGTGATACGTAAGCTCGGCGTTATCTTTTTCTTCTGAGATGAACAAGGCCCGATGTCCATTCCGCGGCGTAATGCTAAAATCTCAAACAAAAAGAAAAGGGGGGCGGGGGCCTGGTTCGTTGGAGGTAAGGCTTGCGAGATAATTGAAGTTTCAGACATGGATTCATTTGGTTCAAGTATGTAAACGCCCGGGACAAAGCATTACCCAGCAAAGGGAAGACTGGGGGGTAATAAAAGTATAAGAAAAATGACAAGCGTGCGCACATACGTCGATAATAATGAACAAAAAGCGCTTCCCTTTGTTGTCGCTTCACAGTGGAAAAATAACTCCTTTGCCAATGACCCTGAAAAGCCGAACAGGAGTGGCGGCTGTTTGCATCCTCAAACCATGGTAAATCTATCATCGTCAGATGTAATATTGGCGTGAAAAAAAATAGTGATTTGGAGAAAGTTGTGCCCATGTCGCTAAACTCGCTGTGATGTGTGTTGTGCATTCGGCGTATTCAGACAATCCATGTCCCAGTAAAAGGCCCCAACCCCCAACAGCAAGGAAATGCCCAGGAAAAACCCCGTACGATGCTCATGCTCGTTTGTACAACAAGTGTCTTGCGCCTGTAACTACCCGATTTGCGAACGTCGTCTTTCTTTTATTTGGCCTGCTTCTTCAGCTTGAGCGCAAGATGCGAGTACACCCATCCGCCGCCCAGAGCAAGCAGGACACCACACCATTCCCTCAGGCTCAAAATCTTGCCCTCGCTGTACCAGCCTATTGACAAGATGAGAATCGTCTTCAGATGGCTGACAATGTTGAACGTCAGCGCAGACGTTCGGCCGATGATCAGAAACTGCGAGAGATTGTACATGGACGCCATGATACCAGACGCGCATACGCTCCAGAGGATGTTGGTGGGGACCTGGGAGAGGTCTGGGATGGTGTCGAAGAAGGGGACGAAGGGGAGGAGCAGGCAGACGGAGATGGGCGCTTGGTTGAGGAGGAGCTGAGGCGGGGAGACGGCGAAGTCTTCAATCTTCTTGCCGATCCAGATCTGGTAGAGGGCGGTGGAGCAGAAGGCCAGTGTTGCGATGATGACGCCAAAGAGCTGTGTTTTGGCTTCTGCGTTCATGGTCAAGCTGACGCCAATGCATGTCGCCAAGATGGCCGCAAGCATGTATCTTGTAACCATCTTCCTGAACAGGACAAAGTTGATGAGCACGACGGTGGGGGTCGTCATGACTTTGGAGAGCTGGTAGAAGCCGATGGAGTTGAAGGTCAAGCTGAGGTTGCCGAGGACGACGTAGCCGGCGAAGAAACCGCAGACGGGCAGCATATGCCAGACATTGAGGCGCACGGCTTTGAAGGCGCGGAAAGGGCCGAGAGTCGAGATGAAGAGGACGAGGCCTGTTGCGGTGAAGTGCCACATTACCACCATGAGTTGGCAGGCTTTGAGCTGCTTGTCGCTGAACACTCTGTTTGGGCTTGTCAGCAAAGATCCCCCCAATGCATGTCCCCATGCGACATTTCAGGCGTACCGTTTACTGAGGAAAATCAATCCCAGTGTCGAGAGCGTGTTGAGCGCGATCCAGAAACATGTTATCAGCTTCTCTTTGAGCGGTAATGGCGCGGGTTCGGTCGCGGGCTTCTCGAATGTGGGCAGCTCCTCCAATTCCAGCTCGTTGGACCCTCGGGGATCGATGTTATCGACAAGGCCGTCGGTCGAGGGGCGTTTCTCTACTGTCATGGCGGTCAGTCTGCAGTCTGGATGTGTCTGGGCCTGGGAAGATCGGGGCTGACGTACCCATGGTGTGCGATTATCGTGGATGAATGTAGCGAGCGACAATATGGGGGGTGGTGATGATGCTTGTGTTTGTTGGGGCTATGCGACCATGCCAGGAGGAAAGCGACAGGTGGGCAAAGGAGCGGTCGGCGCGGGCCAGTCGACGTGGTTTCACAGCGTGGAGAGGCTGCGAGGCAGCGAGGGTGAGCAGGCGGCGAGTGGACAGGACGAGGAGGGTATCACAGGAGAAATTTGGTCAGACTGCGACAAAAGGGAACACGACGGTGGCACTAGGAATCTAGTCTTTTGGCCGCCAAGAAGGGTTGAGAAGGGGGCATGCCAGCCAGTTCCGTCAGCCCAAATCACCCAAATCACCCACCCTGCCCACTCCTGGAGGGGCCGCCAATCGCCGCATCCTTAGCGCCACCGTGTCAGCGCTGCCCCCCGACGCGGCGGGAGTGGTAATTTTAGAGTCGTCCCGCGCTACTACCGTACTCGTTTTTGGATGATACATGTTTGGCCAAAACAGATTGGCTTAATGCCATGTCATGCACAAACTCAAAGAGCGCGCCCACTGGAATCGCTACTGGCACCAGAGAAAGCAACCCATGAATGGACCGCTGCAAGCATGCCGTACTTTGTTGGGCGGGACTCTTTCAGTGCTAGCCGGCATCACCCGTACTCGGTGTCGCCCCTCCCATCCTATTCTGAGCCGGAAGGATTCCCCAAAGGAGGCGCAATCAGCATTTGTAACCGTCCCCAACTCACATAGTCCTTCCGAACCACGATCATCTTTCTCGTTTCCCCCCTCAGCTGGCTTTGTCCTTTGTTCCATCTGGGGTTTTACTCGGCGCTCGTTGAAGCGGCTTGGGCCGTCGCAAAGACGTTGGACATGGACTATCCTGTTGGCTTCATGTGCAATGCACTCGACAGCTTGAGTTTCACGGTTGCTCTGTTTCCAAATACGTGTTTGTGTTTGTGGCCTAGTCAAAAAAAACATACTCTTAAGATTTTGGACTCCCGATATCTATGCAGATAATACAGAGACCCTCAAAGTCGCGGCCCTATGTATCCCTGAGCGAACGATAGGCGCCAATCCCGGTGACAAACACAACGATAGTGTACATATGCAATGACCCACACCCTACAAAGGCACGAAAGAGAACAAATTGAAGCTGTCGGTGCGCTATAACGCTACCCGCATGAGATGTAGAAATGCAAGAAAAAAAGTTGGTAGTGTTACAACATTAAACCTCGCCATCAGCCACGGCAAGACGCTGTTTGGCTGTCTTGGCCTTCTTGCTGAGTCCCTTCTTCTTCTTGCCCCCAGGAGCTGCTTCTGTTGGAGGTATGGGAGTGGCAGCGCCGCTGGCCTTTGCGCTCTCGTCGAAATGTCCTTCGCCTAGCCTTGTGTTAGTCTTACATGTCACAGAGACTCAACCACGAGATCCAACTCACCTTCATGGTACATGTCGTCCAGATTGGCTTCGATCCGCTTCTTTTTGTTGCGCTTCTTGCCTGGCGGAGCATTCCTCTCTTGCTCCGCCAGCTCGGCCTCCTTCTTTTCAATCTCGGCTGCTTGATCGTCATCCACGAGCCACATGGCCATATCCTTAGTACGGTTCTCCCTCGACCGAGTGTTGAAGTCGACTCCAGCACCGCCGCCACCGGAAATGACAACACGCTGCACCTCTTCCTTCTGGAGAGCACGCTTGCGAATACGCTCTTCGATCGTGCCTCGGGTGATGAGACGGTAGACAGTGACCTGTCGAGTCTGGCCCAGCCGATGAGCACGATCCATGGCTTGCGAGTCAATGGTCGGATTCCAATCCGAGTCGTAGAATATGACTGTGTCTGCGGATGTCAAGTTGATACCAAGACCACCAGCACGCGTGGACAGCAGGAAGACGAAGATAGACGGGTCAGACTGGAAGTCGGCAACCGTATCGCGACGGTCTTCGAGCTTCGTAGATCCATCGAGACGACAGTATTTGTAGTTTCGGTATGTCAGATACTCCTCCATGAGATCGATCATCCTCGTCATCTGGAAGTAGAGCAGGACACGATGATCGTTCGCCTTGAGCTCCTTAAGCAAAGCATCCAAACGCGCAAGCTTCCCAGAGTCCGTAACGAAGCGTGACATGGACGGAGCCTCGATGTGCGTGTAGCGCGTTCTCTCGTTCGTCGGTGGAGGCAGCTTGTTGCGGACGGTCACCGCCGTGCTTTCCACCTTGGAGTCCAACAGGATTTGCTCAGTCTTGTCCGAAACGCCAAACAAGGCATTTCGGATAGGAGTGTTGAAAAAGTCCCTCTGTTTCTCTGCAATGGCGCCTTGGCTTGCGCAGTACAACTCGACGGGAGGTGCAGAAGCTCTTGGCTTGGCACACGGCTCGATCACATTTAAGCCCGTCCTTTCGAATGCAGACCGTGACACGTTCATAAGGTTGTGCATGTATCCTTCCGTAGTAATGTCTGCCAAAGGAGCTCGATCTAGTCGATCGACGATGTTGAACATTGACTTCTTGGGCTCCCACTCGCCGTTCTCATCATATATGATATTGAATCGACCAGTGTTGTTGGGCTTGTCGCCAGCAGCAAGGGATCGGTGGAAAAAGTCGCTCTTCGCAATCTTTGAGGCCTCGCTCGCGGACAAGTCAGAGAAGCGAAGCCAAGAAAACGCGCCAGCTTCGCGAGCGGAGAGTGCAACGTTATCTGGGCTCCAGACATTCATCAGGTTGTCCAAATAGTGGCCCTTGAACCCTGCCTTGGGGTTCTCCGGGCCAGCAATATCAAGTCGCCCGCCATTGCGGCAAACAAGTCGTGGTAACGAGTATTCGATCCAGTTCCGGGTGGAATATCCAACACGTACGTTTTGACCTTCGCGAAGGAACGATGCGGTCTCGGCAAAGGAGGCAAAGGAAAATGGAGACCAGGTATCGGCTCGCTCAAACAGATCAGGATGGTTACAAACCTTTCTGAACTGCATGACGAGATTCATGAGTGTCGCACTGTCTTGATCATCTCCAACAGCCTTTTCAATCAAGTCCATAATGCTGATCTTGTTACGCAAGTTGGCGTAGTAGGCACGTTGGCGATACGTTAGATCGCAGTAAACGTCCAGCTCAATCTTGTCTCCCAGCTCTTTCTGAACATGCTTCTTGACACGTCGCAACATGAAGGGCTTCAGGATCATATGTAATCGCCGCAACTGGTCCTCATTAAGCTTGGTGTTACTCTGTGCGTGACTCTCAATGTCCTTGGAAAACCATTCGCTAAACTCGTCGTGTGAATCGAACAAGCTCGGCATGATGAAATGGAGAAGAGCCCATAGTTCCTGCATGTTGTTCTGAATGGGTGTACCGGTCAGCAGCAGTCGGTTGCGCGAATGGAAATTCAACAAGCTCTTCCACCTGGAGCTCTGGGATGACTTGATGGCTTGAGCTTCATCGAGGATCATGTACTGCCAGCGCATCTTCTGGAAATACTGTGCGTCCTGAACGACCAGTTGGTACGAGGAAACCACTACATGGAACGGTGAGTCCCTAGTATATGTAACATGCTTCCGATCCCACAGCTTGCGCAAAATCTTTCGGTCTTTGGCGGTGCCCCAGTATGGGATCACGTTGAGGTCTGGAACGAACTTTGAGATTTCTTGTTGCCAGTTGTGCAGTGTTGACGCCGGGGCGATGACGAGGAAGGGACCCCAAATGTTATACCTCTCCGCAAGATATGCCATTACTGAAATTGACTGGACCGTCTTTCCAAGACCCATCTCGTCAGCAAGGATACCGTTGATACCTTGCTCGTATAAATTGACAAGCCAATTGAGGCCCTTGAGTTGGTATTCCTTGAGAGTGCAGTTGAGCATGCCGGGTTGCGGTATCCAGTCTTCCTTGTTTTGTAGGCCAGAAGGATTTTGGAAATTGAGCTCGCCATCATCTTCGTCACCGCTAGGTTTGTTGAAAGCACGAGCTCGATCTTGCGCCTCCTGAATGGCATGTTGAGCATTGGCCATGGCAGCGGCATTGAGAGCGCTTTCATCCTCATTGTCAAAGTCAAGATCTTCGAAGTTGGTAACCTTTCCACCTGCCTCCGTAGGGAGATTGTCGACATCGATTCCGGGCTTGTGTGATTCTGCTGGTTCACCTGCGGCTGCAGCAGCCTCGGCATCGTCTGTGGATCGCTCGATCTCGGATGTCCTGGCCTTTTTGCCAATGAAATGGGAATAGAGCTCGGTCTGCGAGATGAGAAAGTTCAACTTGCGTTTCTGTCGGTTGGCTTCCCGGTCAGCTTCTGCTTTCTTCGCGCTCTCCAATTCTTGACGTTCGGCATTCTTGCGTGACTCGCGCTCATCACGCTCGTTCCTCTTCCAGAATGCAAGCATTTCACGCATTCCTCGCTTTGCCCTAGCTTGTGTATCTTTCTGATTCTTGTTGGTACGCATCTGCCATCGGCGAGCCTCTTTGGCAGCGAGTTGGGCTGTCTTGCGGAGATTTGATTGTTTCGTAGAGAGCGAGTTCTCTTTGATGCGGACAACCTTGGGTACATCCTTTCGAGCAAGGTCTTTCACGATCTGCTGGTAGAGATTACGGTATACGGAGGAGTCGTAAGATGTGAGCACGACTGGGCCAAGATCCTCGGTGTGGCTCCGGCCTCTCAATGAGTCGAGGCGCGCCTCTTCCCGAGGGGCAATAAGAGGGAGGTCATCACCGCGATCGATGGCGGCCTGACCTGCAGCAGCAGCATCCTTCTCTGCTTGCTTTTGTTCTTTGCTCTTCTTGAGGCGTCCGGTGCCACGATTGCCTTTGCGCTTTCCGCCAGTGCCAAGGTCGTCAGATGCCTGGAAAGAACTCATAGTGCCGCCTTCAAGGTTCGGCCCATGTGGAGTCACTTCCCGAATGTCCTTGCTTGGGGCACCACCTTGCAGAAGCTGGGTCGTTGTCTTAGCTTTACGTTCAGCTTTCTGAGCAGCCAGGAGGTGTCGCTCCTTCTCTTCCTCGTTGTCGGCCTGGCCGGCCTTTGCCAGGGCTTCCGCTCGCTTTGCCTCCTCGTTCTGTATTGTCTTTTCTCGCCTCCGCTTGCGTTGCATGTCCTTCTTGCGCTCCTTCTCCTCGGCGATTTCTTGGCTTTGAACTTGCTGCCAGGCATCGCCCTCGTGTTCCAAGTTGTAT
>JAGTJM010000125.1:0-37757 GCA_020747015.1 Pyrenochaeta sp. MPI-SDFR-AT-0127 | reverse complement strand
CCCTTATACCCGTATGCACGACGCGTAGCAGGAGGCGAAAAAGAATATAGAGAAGGCTTAGGACCAAATGAGATCTGTCGTAGATCGTTACCGCAAACCCATTAACTAGGTTATTAGTGATAAGGTTTACCTGTTAATAAAGAACCTTACGGCTAACCGCCCTAGCCGAAAACTATCTAAATAATAGGAGGGTCCCTTTAAAGTACTTAAATAAGTAGGCCACTCCTATAGGCTAAAACTACCTTACGGCTTAAAGATCCACGACGTCTTCGTACTAGATATCCTCTATAAAGATCCCTCTAACCCCCTCCTAGGGTAAGAGGCTCCGAAACCGCCTAGTACGCTAATATAAGGCGTCGAGGAATAGGAGGTAGAGGAAATCCTAGTAAGTAAGCTTTACCGCTTAAAACTAAAATATAAGGTTAAGTAGGTTAGACACGACCTAGACCTAGTTTAGTATAACGCCTTAAACTTTATAGGCGCACCTTATAAGCTTCGGGACTTCTACGATAAGTATCTAAATTGGCTGGGACCCCTAAGGAGTCTATATAAATAGATTACTACTTAGGAGAAGGGTATTAAGGATCTTACGGTACTTATAGATAATTAAACTGAGTTTAGAAAGATAAGTAGTATTATACTATAGAAGCTCCCCGTAAAGCCTAGTATAACTACTATAATAAGAACCTGTCTCGGAGTCCTTTCGGATCCCGACGTTCCTATTAAAGGTTAGTCTCTAACTCACTCTCTGATAGAGTAGCCCGAGCCTCCTCTTCTAACTCTCTAGTAACTAATAATGGCGTTACCCCCGTATTCCTTCCGTGAGGCTTCTAACCCCGTCTACGCGCAGCTGGACCTAGGGGAGGAGGTACTAAAGTACCCGCTACCGCGCCTATTACCGTGACTAACTAAGTAACTACACTAGTTAACTCAGCTAGTTTGGCTCCTATAGCCTGAATCTCCTCAGCCTGCTCCTCCTGGCGAAGGTGAGTAGCATACAGTAGCTCGACAGCGGTTAGGCTTTTGACCTGCGCAGTCGCCACCTGCACTATAGTCCTAAGCCGTAACGCCGCCGAAACTACAGCAGCCGTTACATCCTCTAGCTCCTCCTCCTCCTCCTCCCCCTAACTCCTTAAACTCTATCCGCTCCTCGGCAGTAGACCTGCGATTAAGGGCAGCCTCCAGCTCCTCGTACTCCCGACCCGCATATAGGGGAACCGGGCGGTAAACCTCGTTACCGTGTATATAATATGCACACTTCTTAGATGCCTCTGAGGAGAATCCGAACTTAATATTTTTGCCGCAGGCTAAAGCCCTTATAGCGCGTATGCAAATGACCCTATAGGCCGCGGGTAGAGCCCTAGGGGGCACAGGAATAGGCATCGTGGGTGTAGCTAAGTAATAGTTAGCTAAGAAACAGTATTAGATAGGATTTAGGCGTAGGCTCTTACGATAGGAAGTGGTGTGTAAGGAGGAGAAAGCAGCTGTAGCGAGTGGGATTATTTTGATTATACTAACGAGTAAACGGCCAACTTAAGGTGAAGGCGACTTGGACCTAAGGTAAGCGCAGAATTGAGGTCAGCCCTAATTCGGATCTAATTCGGAACGGACTCGAAATCTATCGAGAAAGACATCTAAGAGTACTACACATTGCCCTTCCGGCTCCCTAAGAGATAGGGACTATCTCTCCTAAGGAGGGGGGTAATATAACGAACGTTATATAGAAATAGAGACGCACACGCGTTCCTATAAGAAGGGAGGTTTATTTGGAGGATATCGGACCTGCCTCCGATACCGTCCCGATTAGGCCCCGTTACCCCTATTTCTCCATACATAAGTATAGCTCTTTAGCAGTAGATAGCAGGACAAGTTCTTCTTGTCCTTCCGTATCAGACCTATAGGAATAGAGGTGTTCTTAGTTATCCACCGCAGCACGCACTCCTATATGCCTTTGAGTTGCACTCGGATCCGTTTCGGAACCCTCTAGTGCCTGTATCGTTACAGCTAAGTGTCTCGCTTCGCAGTGCGTAACGTTAGTAGGATTATATTAGAGTAGAACGAAGATTATCTACTTAATTCTACGAGGAGAAAAATTTTTATATTAGATTTATTTACACTACTCTTAAAAGCACTTTAGATTACTATAGAATAGACTTCGCCCGCTATAGTAATAATACTAAGCTTATATTATTAGGAAGAAATATTAGATACTCGCGATAAATTATAGTATAGATAGCTTCCTACTATAGAAAGATATATAGCCGTATTAATAAAAAATATCTAGATTTTAATAACTACGTAGAGTTTAGTTATACGCATACGATATAGCTTAGGTAAAAAAGATAGACCTTTTAGCTTATTAATATTCTAACTCTTCGCGCTATAAACTATAAAAGAATTATTCTAGGGAGTTTAGTAGGAGTTAGCTTAAACCTCTCCTATACCTTTACTAGGAGATGTATTTAACCTTAAGAAATTATTACGCGCTTATTTAAGGGTATTAGCTACTAACCTAATCTTCTAATAGAGGTAGACTACTACCCTATTTAACTCTTTTAGATACACTAACTTATACTTAAGATTACTTATCTCTAGGCTGGTCGGGTGGGTATACCCCCTAATCTTTCTTTTATTTATTCCTCTATCAATACTAGTCCAAATTAGGTAAATTTTAGTTTATTTTATAGCTATTAGCTAGATCTATAAATCTAGAATTTTAATTACGTAATATATCTTTTATTACGTCAGTTATTTCAATACCCATTTTTCGATACCCACTTGATTAGGCCACCAGTACCCACGCTTTAAAACCTGAATAACTTACGTAATTATTTTTTTAAAAAGAAATTTTATATACAAAAGTTATAGATATAGATTAGATCTATAAAATAAGCTAAAAGTTATTAAATTACGTTGTAATATAGGAAAGTTATAGCTAAAATAAGAGGCAACCCGCGGGGTAACCCAACCCCTACCCATCGGCCACCCTACTGCTTAGTGTTAAGATATATACTTAGGAATAACCTATAGCTGCTTAACGCCTCGCTATTCTAGTAAATAATGCGATTAGATATTACGCTTGCAATCTCCATCCGTAGACCTTTAGGAGTATAGCCGCTATCTCGATAGATACTTAAGCACGCTCTATAGCGCTCTACTAGAGTAGAGGATATCTACCTTTCAAGAATTATACCTTCGGAGGGTAAGAAACGTCTCTAGGACTCACTAAGCAGTGTAGTTAGTGAGCGGGCTCGATAGTTGCTATTAATCCTCCACCATTCTCTACGTTAAGCGTGACCAGAGTCTCTATCGAGTAGCCTTTTTTACTATATAATTAGGAGGCCTTAAGTTCCTATAGTACTAACTCTAAGTATAATACGAGTGCCGTCGATGTAAGCTATACTACGACATATCAGTACCTCTGGACATACATAGCGCAGCTGAAACGGAAGTCTCGCGACTCTCTATCTAAGAACTCCACACTGTATCTACAGCCTCACTAGTCCCCGTCTACTCTGACGCGATCATCAAGGAGGCGTTAAACTTCGTCATACGCTCGCTCATTTCAGCAATCGAGGTGTCCCATGCCGGCGGAGGACTGCTAGTAATGTGGCCGATTAATATACAGAGCAGTACGACGCTGACGGCAGCACTGATCGAGAACAAGAGTGGAAGCAGTATGCGGTCGAAGCTTGGTCTCTCGTACTCAATGGTTATGCCGGAGTCATGTTCTGTCTTAAATGCGATGCGTATATACTAATGTCCATCTTCTCGGGCCGTTTATATCATACTTACAGTGAAGTTAGAAGCGGTATTGCACTTGAGAAAGGTGTCAAATTTAGGACATAGAGAACAGGAGCTAGGAGTATGAGCGGCTAGCCTTAAGCGTAATAATGCGTTAAAGGCTTAAGATACGGAAATATTAAGGCGCAGAAATGTCCTAATGCCCTTTTCCACTAGATAACGGGGGACTACTGCCTTTACCCGAATAGCTAGGCCGCCGATAACCTTTGCCCCAACTCTATAAATCACCTAACCCCTCCGTACGTTCCTTCACCTATTAATAACCCTAATACCTCTCCTAAGTCAATCGTATCTGTTATCCCTAGCTTTAACCATAGCCGATAGCTTTTAGCGACCCCTTTAGGTTTATAGTTAGTAATAACTTATAAAAGCTTTATAAAAAGTACGTACATTTCTATATAGTAAACGTAACACTCTTCTTACTCTCTATATTACTTACCTCTATAGCATTTCTCCTTATAGCGTAAATATAATTTCTAAAATATATAGCTTACGTATAGGTATTATATAAAGGGGAGGTAGGGTTATAAATAAGGTTAGCCCTAACGTAAGAGTATTAGTAAGAATACTGATAACTATTAGTTAAAATTAGAGCCCTATAGGATACGCGCTTAGAAGTAGTAATTAATAAAAAGATAATAAAAAGAAGTATAACGCGGCTAAGAGTAATTAGGGCTATAGTCTTAGGTGTCTAGTATAGTTATAAGAAAAAGATTTAAACTAACCTATGATATATAGGCGATATAGTGCTTTAAGTACTTAAGTAGTCTCTTAACTCTACCTCTAACTATACTATATAGAGACTACTTATACTACTAGGAAACGATTATACTAACGCCGTCTCAAGATAATTTATAGACTATCTTTAATGCTAATACCCTATGCAGTAGGAGCTGCGTATTCTAACTAACTGTGCTGCTAGCTATTATTAGCCTCTAGTCTCGAATACGTGCTTATAGATAAGGGTGCTTATTAGTAAGGATAACAATTTCTAATAGACTCTGCCCTTTGCGTGAGATTGCAATGTGAGCTAAATATGATGTCCTGGAGGTCCTGTCCTTCGCTATACGCGGTAGGCATAGAGACGCCAAGAATCCCAAGTATGCAGTATACAATGTCTTCTACTTCTGTTGTTCTGCGATTCTCAGCCTATCGCCTTCGTTTAGATGTAGGAAACTTGGTTAAAGAATAGTTACGCAGTACTATAAGCGGGATATTAGTAGTCTTCTAGATAAGCTAGTTGAGCGACGTTTTGTCGCCTATATATTGTCCTTCTTATAAGAAAAGCTTAATTAACACTAGCGTAATCAGCTCCTAGAGCGTCTATCCCTAGGTGAACCTTTCGCTTTCCTGAAAGGATCTCTTCTAGTCGTTATACTAAGGCGCCTTAGTCGCTGTAAACGAGACGTCTAATAGAAAGATATAGTATTGATTCGCGTTTTTATACTAATAGAAACATCGAGTTAATTACTTTCGAACGCTCGATAAGGTCCTATCTATCAATGCAGTATGATGCGTCAAAGGCTTAAGACACGGAAATATTAACGCGTAGAAATATCCTAATACCCTTTTCTACTAGATAATAGGGACTACCACCTTTACCCGAATAGCTAGGCCGCCGATAACTCTTACCCTAACTCTATAAATTACCTAACCCCTCCGTACGTTCCTTCGCCTATCGCGATAGCCTTAATGCCTCTCCCTAGTTAATCTTGTCTATTATTTCTAGCTTCGACTACGGCCAATAGCTTTTAGCGACCTCTTTAGTTTTACTGTTAGTAGTGACTTAAGAACGCTTTACGAAAAGCACGTACATTTCTTATGTAGCAAACACGACACTCTTCTCACTCTTGGTATCGCCTCTTGGTTAGGCGCAACTATAATTTCTCTTATATGTAGTAAACGTAAAGGTATTGTATAAAGGGGAGATAGGGTTGTAAGCAAGGCTAGCTCCGACGCAAGTGCATTGGCAAGAATACCTGCAACTGTCGGTCGAAATTGGACCCCTACAGGATACGCTCTCAGAAGTAGCAATTGATGAAAAGATAACGAAAAGAAGTGCAACGCGGCTAAGAGTGATTGGGGCCATAGTCTTAGGTGTCTAGTATGGTTGCAAGAAAAAGATTTGAACTAACCTACGATATGTAGGCGATGTAGTGCTTTAAGTACTCAAGTGGTCTCTTAACTCTGCCTCCGACTGTGCCATATAGAGACCGCTTACGCCGCCGGGAAACGATTGTACCACTACAGTCTATTAATCTTTAATGCTAATGCCCTATGCGGCAGGAGCTGCGTGTTCTAATTAACTGTGCCGCTGGCTGTTATTAACCTCTAGTCCCGAAGCCGTCATTAGTTGTCGCAGGCTAAGGTATTATCTTAGGGAGCCTAAGGTAGAAACTGCATTAGTAATCTTGCCATATAATCTAAAACGTGCGGGGTCAGGTTCACTAGACTAAGGCACTACACACACACCATACAACTTCTCTGCTCATCATGAATTCTTCCTGATGCATCATCATCAGCACAACCAAGTGCGACATCAGTACCTGCGCCATCTACCACACCACGCGCCGCGTGCCCTCCATCCTATGCATTGGCTCGAGCCGATTTGTTCGAGTAGCTAATCACAGTTGCTTATGGCCATGTGCTGAAGTGAACCCGGAACATCACACCTAACGCGTATTTGTCGCGTCTAGCACGCGTACTGTGGTAGCACAAGCTATTAAATTACATTATACTCCCGAAGAATGGATCTTTTTGAACTGCACCAGCCCTATCAGGTGCTGATCTGTCGCAAGTGTCAATACTGCGTTCGTCCATCAGTCAGTGCGCTCACTACGCACCTTCGCGCCCAGCCGCGATAGTACAGGAGGAGCAGCGTGCGTCGCTCGGTTGCTTCGCAAAGTATTTCCAGGTGATGCGGACCCAACACAGAGCCTGAGTCCGTACCCAGCGCCAACATCATCTCCAATACCCGGATTATCACTACATCGGGGCTTGAAATGCTCTCAGTGCCCAAAGATAATGACAGCTTCGCCTACTACTACTACTACTACTACTACTACTACTACTACTACTACTACTACTACTACTACTACTACTCAAGTATTCTGTCTCGTAATGCCCCTGCATTACCAAACTAAACCTAATACGGTCGTCTCATCTACGCTCGGGTCGCCCCTCTGACGCCACTATTCCATCCCTAAAACTGTATGCTCGCCTAGTAACACGCTCTTCGACTTAAATAGGCATAATGTTTAGTTAGTTTGGCCTCAATTATTCTATCTTTTTTTTCGTGTCTTATTTTCTCTTCCAGGCTATGTCTGTTCCGAAAGCTCGTACTTAGGATCGCGGACAGCGCGTTTTCGCGCTCAGTCTTTACTTAAATGACCCAGAACCTGCCATCATTTGTCGTCTATGTAAGTTTGCCTTAAACGGCACGATTAGATCGATCGTGAAACATCTCGCGGAGAAACACGATAGCTCCACCACGACCCGAAAGGAGCTTGAGGACCTCTTGCGCCCTTACACCTTATTAGAACTAAAGAAGCTGCCTCTTCGACTAGATGGCTCACCTCCACATCTATACCTTATCATGCCCTACGGTTTTGCATGCAAGCACTACCTCCATAAGACAACTAGCATAAATATGCTTAGTCGACACCTATTAAAGTTCTATATGGTTAAACGTAGGACATCCACTTAGCTTCGCGATCATGTGGTGGAGGGTATATTCCTCTAGAGCTAGGATCGGAACGGCGCCTATGGCTATTGGATCGTACGACCGGACGTTCCAGTCCCGGGTGATAGCCAATTCGACAATAGCTTGCTTCAAAAGTCAGCGCCGCGACTCTCTCGTCTCGAGCAGTTGCACCAAAGTGAGCGAGAACGTATGACCGAGCAACATGTTGCCATTGTAACCGACGCCGGCAGCGCCGATATGGCGTTGAACACGAATTGGATGCGGCGCACCGGCTGGGCTGAAATAATTGCCGATGGGAATCGCAAATTTCTCGTGGAGCTAGCACAGCCAGTGTGTCCATCAACCAAGTGAACCAAAAATTGACCCTCTTACTTGACTTGACTGACGAGAAGCCCTTACTTTGCTTGGTTAGTTGACATTACTCGATAAAATTTCCCGATTTGATATCTATACTAATCTACAGGAGCATACCAGTGTGAGCGGTCTCTAGCAACTAGATTCCAGCTATCTAGTCCAGAAGCTATCTACAACCAAGATGGGAAGAAAAGGGGAGGATTAAGTGCTACGCGAGGTTATAAAGTTCACGGGCGCGAGCCACCCGCACGAGCCGTATATCTGTGCACGATAGCGCAGCCTCGGACATATGCCTAGCCCGTTACAACCAGTTTGAAGAAGGTGCTTTTAACACTTAATTGCCACTACAGACGGCAAGTCCCTAATGCTGCTATTCTTGTTACTCAAATGCGGCCGCGATTAAGGAAGAATCAACGGAGGCTCCTATAGCTTTCTGTGGCTTAAGGGACGTGTAAAGATCGCGATAAAGCCGTTACATAACCTGTAGGCTCTTAATCTCGACACAGACAGGTTTAGTATTAGGGAACCTATTATTATGCCAGGAAATAAGTCTACGGTATATTATACTGTATAAAGATTAACTAGGGATAGCGGAAAGTAGAATAGTGTCCTGTAGGGCCTCTTAAAGAGAATAAAAGTACTATAGAGTTAGATTGCGTAGAAACCACTTTTAGGGTAAAACGTTCAGATTCGTTATAGATTAAAATCGAGAATAAGTAATAATTAATTAAATAAGACGTGCTAAGTTAGTGTTTAGTAAGATTTTAGGTTAAGTATATACTAATAGAGGGTAAGAGTAGTAAGGCATGCGGACCTAAGACTAAGGAAATCCTTCTTATTTAATTAACTAATTAATTTAGATCTCTACTATCCTATAACGCTGTATCTAAGTACTTCGTTATAAGAAGCTTTAAAAAGCTTACTAAAGGCTATTACCTATATCTCTTATAACTAGGGTGGCCGATGGGTAGGGGTTGGGTTACCCCGCGGGTTGCCTCTTATTTTAGCTATAACTTTCCTATATTACAACGTAATTTAATAACTTTTAGCTTATTTTATAGATCTAATCTATATCTATAACTTTTATATATAAAATTTCTTTTTAAAAAAATAATTACGTAAGTTATTCAGGTTTTAAAGCGTGGGTACTGGTGGCCTAATTAGGTGGGTATCGAAAAATGGGTATTGAAATAACTGACGTAATAAAAGATATATTACGTAATTAAAATTCTAGATTTATAGATCTAGCTAATAGCTATAAAATAAACTAAAATTTACCTAATTTGGACTAGTATTGATAGAGGAATAAATAAAAGAAAGATTAGGGGGTATACCCACCCGACCAGCCTAATCTAGCTTAGTGTACTACTTAGCTAACGCTAGACGCTTAAGGGACTCAGTAATAAGAGGTAGCGGGTAACGATTTTTAATAGTTATCTTATTTAACGCCCGGTAGTCTACGTAAAGGCGTAGACTACTGTCCTTCTTCTTCGTAAAGAGGATAGGAGCCTCAGCTAGGGACTTTAAACGCTTAATCTAACCTTTTACTAACGAATCTTGGATATACTTCCGTAACACCTACAATTCTGCCGCTAATAGGTTGTATAAGGGTTGCTAAGGCGGACTCGCGCCTTCTTCTAAATTAATCGCCAGATCCTAGGGTCTATAGTCTATAAGTGCACTTGCATCCCCTTCGGACCCTAATTCTGCGAATTCGGAGTATTCTTTAGGTATTTAGCCTATTTTAGGCTAATCTAGCTCAGACTAACTAACGGTGCTTACTGTAAGCGTATAAACATCTATTTATACGCTCCGAAGGGTATTCTTAAACTCTTCGGCGTCTTTAATCGCTACTTACCTAAATACTTCTATATCTTTCTACTTAACGCCTTAAAAGAGTATCCTACGCCGCGCGTAGTTTAGTTTTAGGTTAACCTAGTTAATCTAAGGTAAACCTAGGTATATCTTAAACCTTTCGACTAGGCTGGTTGGGTGGGTATACCCCCTAATCTTTCTTTTATTTATTCCTCTATCAATACTAGTCCAAATTAGGTAAATTTTAGTTTATTTTATAGCTATTAGCTAGATCTATAAATCTAGAATTTTAATTACGTAATATATCTTTTATTACGTCAGTTATTTCAATACCCATTTTTCGATACCCACCTAATTAGGCCACCAGTACCCACGCTTTAAAACCTGAATAACTTACGTAATTATTTTTTTAAAAAGAAATTTTATATATAAAAGTTATAGATATAGATTAGATCTATAAAATAAGCTAAAAGTTATTAAATTACGTTGTAATATAGGAAAGTTATAGCTAAAATAAGAGGTAACCCGCGGGGTAACCCAACCCCTACCCATCGGCCACCCTACTTTCGACGTCTATAACGATAAATGGTATTAATTCTACCCTTTTTCGCCCTCTTAAGTCTGTTATAGCCACTTCTGCCTTAGAAGTGCCGTAAACGGTCAAGTCTTTACCACTAACGCTCCTAGCTAAGAGGCCTAGTATAGACGTTACGGTAAGGCCCTATTCTTTCGCCAGCATAGCTAATAATAGGTTAAGCTGAGAACCCCTATTAATAAGGGCCTTAATTTGCTCTAAGGTACTAATAGCCGCAGCTACAGTTAATAACCTTACCTAAGGTGGGAAAACCGCCTTATATAGGGTCCCTCTACTAGGGTTCTCCCTTAAGAGCTTAGTATAGGCTGCAAGATAAGGGCCTAACCCTTACAGCCCTAGCCTTTTCCCGGCTTCGTGCTAGAAGGCTCCTTTTTTGCCGCAGAAAGCTCAGGACAGTTTAGTTAAATGTATCCCTTCTTATTGTAGCCGAAATAGACTACTTCTATCTCTTTTATGGCGGGCTTTGGTTAAAAGGCCTTTCTTAGCCCCTTCTGCCTATGTCTACTATATTTGAACCTCTTTTAGGGCTTTCTATCCCTATCTAACCTAGACGAGGCTTTTCTATCTAGTCTCTTGCCCTGATAGGCCGCGGGTGCATTAAGCTCGCGAATGTGTTAGTATATAATATTAGCTTGCTCCTCTATCTGTAATAGGGTCTCTCTTTCCCAGACTAGGACGTTTTGAAGCCTTAATTGGATATCTTTAGTTAAGGACCTAAAGTAATAGCTTTATCTTAATGCTGTTAGGTACGCGTCGCCTAGTTCCTCCTAATACTAGCGTAAATAGTCTAGTACCGTAGTAGGAGACTCCTTTGCGCCTTGTTTATAGGTAGTAACCGCGTCGAAGGCAATAAGGTACCTTTCCTTAGTAGTACCCAGCGCATTTAGTATATTTTACTTTAAGTCTATCCACGTAGGTTACTATCCTATAATACTCGACTTCTTCTATAAGTAAAGCTCTTCCTACGTTATTTTATACTAATCTGAGATATATTAGAGGGAGAAGGTAACCTTATAGACTTCCCTCTAGAAATCCGCCGGGCACTAGATAAAATAGGCCTTATAGTCCTTTACCTAGTAATTATATTCTATATAATTCTTTTTTAAGTATCTTCGAGGTGGTTCGGGACGTAGTAGTCGCGAAGAGGCTAGTCTTGCTAACTTAGAGCCTTCTTTTAAGGCTTCGATAGTTTCTTCGTTATCTACCTCTAAAGCTACAGCTTCTACCCGCATTTTGATAATTACGCAGCGTTGTGTCTTAGCTTTAATCTTTCTCTGTAGTCTCACGAATTCGGGGTTGATTTTATCCCTATCTACGTCCACGACGCGAGCTTACAGGGTATCTGAGGGTGCTTCTGCCGTTTTAGTGCTTCTCTAGACTATAGGGACTACTCTCTACCTTTCTACCTTAGATTAATAGGGTATAGTCTGATTCGGGCTAGATTGGGCTATCGCGGGCTCTTCTAGACTGAAGCGGGCCTATAAGGGTTTAACTGAGGTAGCTTACGAGAGCGTGTCTCCTAATCCCTAATCTTACCTATTTTCTCTATCTCTATTGATAGTTTAAGTCTCTGGTACGGTTTCTGCGTCTTGTATTTAATTATTAGTATAAGACGTATTGTCTTAGTCCTCTACGGGAGTGTAGACACGAGATCTCGTTATCCTTTAACTTATTTTATCGAAGTGCGAACTCTGTATAGAGCGATTTAAATGTTAGGACGGTGCCTATACTCTGATAGGTCCTATCCTGGAGGTATATATTTATAGAGGGGCACTTTTAAGATAATAGAGGATAATAGGATTAGATTGTAGTCAAGACGAATCGCTACCCTCTGGTAGGATTTAGAAGGGGTATAAGTACCCCTTTACCCCGCATATGGGCCATAATAGCCCGAGGTCCGATAATCTGGCTGGATATGGCCTGAACTAGCCCTGTCCCAGCCTATCGCGGGTAAAATACAGCCCGCGCTGATTCTGTCAAGGCAGCTCGCCTAATATATAGGATTATGTAATATATCCTCTCTATATATATAGAATTATATACAGCTAGATATATTAACGCCTTTACACCCTCGTAAGGTGCTTATAATAAAGGTAATTCTGATAGTAGTTAGCGGAGTAAAGAAGTTATTATTAAATATCTTTAGTAACTTAACTATATAAAGGTCCCGCTAATTCTATAAGGTCTCTAATAGAACCTATAAAGATTTAGTATTAACTACTAATAAATTAGTAGGATTAGAGTACGTCTACGGGATAAAAGGTAGGATAGAGTTAAGTTTTATAGACCTACTTATAAATTCATAGTAAAGAGAGGGCTGGGTTGTACCTTAGGCCGTTTAATATCTATATTTCTAGAGTAATTATAATTTTGCGATTTTCTAGCCCTATAAGCCTATCTAAATTAAAGCTAGAATATTATTCTAATAAGTAGATATACTTACTAATAAGAGTACTATAAAATTAAGTCTACTAAGTTATCTTTAGCTAGTATTACCTTATAGTTAATAGTATATAATAAATAACTATACTTCCTAAATATAGTGTGTTTCGTTTATTATATAAGTCTTAGTATTTATCTACCCTTCGAGAACTATATAAGAACTACGAGTTACTAAACCTATCTAACGCGACCGTAATCTATTTTAATTAATAATAGTAGGTTAGTTAGGTACGCCACTTAGGATAAGACTACTTAAGTTAGCACTACTAGGATTATAGGTACGCTACTTAGGATAAAGCTACTTAAGTTAACGCTACCTAGGATAGACACTACTTAGAACGAGAATTAGATCTTAAATAACTATTGGTTACTAGATAACTTATATTAGTCGACTTATTTAAGTAGTTAAATAGCGAAACCTTCTATATTTAATACTATACCTTTGTAACTATCTACTTATCTACTATAGATATCTCTAAGAATTAACTTAGTTTTCCTATAGGTAGTAAGGGTAATTCTATATTATACCCCGTAGAGGTAGGCTTTAATTAAAAGAGGTTATACTATATTCTTTCGTCTAGCTACCTTTTCTACGAAGCTATTTCTAGGTAATAGTATTACTACTAACCTATATAATCTAATAAAATTAACTAAAGCTATAGAGAATTAGTCTAGAAGTTCCTTTCGCCTAACCTACCTTACTATATAACTATAGCTTTAAAGTACTAATTTAGATAAGAAAAAGAGGGATAAAAATACTTTCCGTAAGCTAAATATTAGTATAGAGGTATACGAGTGTATAGTTAGGATTATATTAGGAATTATAAGTATATTAAAATATAAATTTTTAACTATCCTTATTAATATTAAATTACTAAGATATAATACCGCTAAGTTAGTAGAATTCCTATAGGCGTATAAGGGATCTATAAAGAGTAAAACTAAGGATAAAGCGGCGGCTATCTTAAGTAGTAAGTACCTCCCTTACGTAGCGGCTAAGATTAAGCTACGCCTTAGATACTACGTTAGCTAATAGGTTACTCTTAAGCTCTCTAGGTATAAGGATATATAACTATTAGTACTTTAAGTCTAAACTAGTATTCGTATCGTCTATAAAGCTAATATCTAGCTTATAGTTAGTAGTAGACTCTTAGAGAGGCTAGTAAGGCTGCGCTAATAGTCGGCGTTAAGATCTAGAGCCTAGCTTATACTCCTTTATAAAATCCTAAAGCTACTCTATAAGTAATATAGGCTAGCTTAAGATATCTATTTCCTTCGCCCCCTCTAGCTAGCCCTACTAACTACCCTCTTTATAGTAAAGTAGGTTAACTACTTCTTTATACTTATTAAATACTACCTATACTACTAGATAAAGGGCTGCGACTTCCCTAAAGAATACTTTAAAGAACCTAGGTATTCTAATATATATTTATCTAGCTCTTCCTTTAGTAACTTATTAACGTACTTATAGTATTTAGTAGAGTTCGTAAAGCTACCTATACTACGTAGCTATAGTGTTTATTAAATAGATAATATAGGGCGGGGCGGTAGGGTCGATTTAGTAATAGTATTATAGACCTTCTCCTAGATAACTTAATTAGGCTCCTTATTAAGGATAGTATCTAAAAGAGGCTTAATCTATATAGTATTAAACTAGAGAAAATCGCTAAACTTAGAGATAGTAGGTTATTAAATAGGGCTGTATTACTACGCTTTAAGGTTAGTAATTAAGAGGCTAGAAGACTTTATAAGGCGAGTAAGAGATTAATAAAAGTATTTTTTAGTACTATTAGTATTAATAATATTCGTATAAGAAGTTAAAAAAGAAATACCTTTATTATCTATATCTAGATTACTTTTATCCTAGGAATTCTAAGTATAATACCTATTACGTTATACTTAAGTATTTTAGAATAAGACTAATTAGCTATTATTATTAAAGGCGGATGTATAGTACTTTTACAACTTTATAAGCGTAGATATATTAGAAAGAGTAGAAATAGCGCATTCTATAAGTAATTTTAAAGGGTTAATTAGTATAACGCAAGAATGCGCAGAGGTTAGTATAGAAAAACTCTAGTAACTTCGGCCTAGAGATTAGCCGAATACTAGTGCCTAATCCTTTACCTCATTACTAACTATTACGGAACTTAGTTTTATTTAGTAGATATTTCGCCGCAGGTCTATCTTTATTTAGCCAGCTAGTTAATAACTCTAGAAAATAATAAGTAGAAGAAGATCTTCGTCACTAAATATATTAGCACGCGCTATTTAGGGTTATAAACTTAACTATTATAGGGCTACTAAGATTTATCCTACCTTTAAGATTTATCCCCCGCGCGTGTTAAAGTTAGGTCTTCTATCTAAAGCTAAGCCGCCCTTAAATCTTATAGACTCTTAGTATAAACTACCGTTTATTATACTTAAGTTAGACTTATCTAATAGTAGATAATCTTCTTTTCTAGGTGCTAGAGAAGAGACATTAGAATAGGTGCTACCTTCTAGGCTTCTAGGTTCTTCTCCTACGCCCTAGATATAGAGAAGCCCTTAATTCTACTTAAGCTGCATAGTATAGTCGGAAACCTTCTAGGTATTTTCTTTAAGCTTCTTTAAATAATCAACACCCACAATAATAGGAAGTATTAATAGCCACTCTTCTAATAATATATAGGCTAGCGCGGTATAATCACTTTAAAGGCTAATATTCTTATTTAAGCCGTTAGTGCCGCTGTAGTCGCTTCTTACGCTATTAATAGATGTTACTAGCCCTAGAGTTATAACTAGTATATCTTCTCGCTTAATTAGAGTCGACGTATTTAGCTCTCTAGAAGGAACTAATAGGATTACCCTCTTAAGTATCTTAGAGACGTTACTTAAAACTCCGCTTATACCATCGACAGTCTCTTAAAGCTTTATTATACCTTTGTCTTACCTATAAAGCGTTAGTATACTTCTAATTAATAAAGAATGTATTATATATTTCGGTAGTAGGACATCTATATATTAGTAATCGAAATCGTTCTCTTGGCAGAACTAATATAGTCTAGCTATATTATATTTCTGCTTATAATAGTATAAAAGCAACGCAGAGGTTGTATATCGTATAGTATTAAAGGAGCGATATCTAGTGCTATAACAGTAGTAAATAGGTACGTAGCCTAGATTACCTAGGGAGGGAATAGTAAAATACGCAATACTTAAGCGAGCTAATCATAAAACTAGTCAGCTAGTATAGGTATCTTATTCGGGAGGTCTTACGTTAGTGCTAACGAGAAGTTATAGGTTATAAAGCGCAACAACGCTAGCTAGTATATTTAGCTTTTAGAGTAATGCGTCTATACGGCTACGATAATACTAGATACTAATAGTCCTACTTAAAGAACGCCGAATATAGCTACTACTCTTCTTTCCTAGATATAGCTATATACTAAAACTTTATTCGCCCTTATCCTTTCGCGCAATTAGATATCAAAGTATATTAGTACGATACTAAGTATAATTAAACCTAAGAAGCAGGCGAGGAAGTAGATAAGAGAGATAAGAGCTATTTTAAGGATAGAGGGATAGTAGTACTATACTAGCGTAGAAAGGTACCCCTATTATATACGGCCCCCTAAGATACCGCTACTTCTTATATATAAGCGGCGTAAGCGCTTATATAGGGGTTTTAGTGTTACACCTTAGTAAGAGTACCGTATAGATAAGCTTTATTAAGGCTTTAGTGTATAAATAATTTTAAAGCTAAGGCGGCTTATTATTTAAGTCTGGGCTAATTCCTTTTACTACTTTAGATACTATTACGCCTAATCTATAGAGTGTAAGCGAATAGCTCTCTATACAGCGATTTATTATAGTGTCACATAATAGTTATATAGGTAGGGTGAGCCTTATCTCTATATAATAAGTATATTAAGGATAATATAGTTAAGGGTTACGTTAGTTAGGGGCGCTAAAGAGAGCTATCCTCTGTATACTAAGAGGTAAGGTATTACCTTATGTATGTAAGCCCATAATAAGCCCGTATAGATAGTAGCCGTAAATCCTTATCTATATAGGGATACTGCGCATAGTTACTTATTAGTAATAGAGGAGGGATTAATAATCTACTACGTAATAAAGCGAAGTCTATATAGCGGACTATCTCGTTATTATAATAAAGAGTATAGGGTATATTATAGGACTAGTAGGGGCTAATTAACCTATTTTTCTTATTACCTAAAAGACTCCTAAGTATCTTAGGGGCTATAGGTTATACAGCCTAAGCGGCTAAGCCTCTCGCTTATATTCGGCGACTATAACTCCTACTAACTATATACTCTGCGTTTTAAAGACGTTATAATCCTATAGTCTTAGAATAAGAGGGTAGTAAGTATATCTAAATAGCCTCTAAGAGTAATACTATATATTAGATTATGTAGATAGACTGCTCTAGGAGATAATATCCTACTAAGACGAATAATTATCTTTAATTATTACTAACCCTACTCTAGGTACTATACCTTATATACTTATAATAGACCTAGATATATACGCTTCCCTAAATCTAATCCTAGCTAGCTTCGCTCCTACGGTATATTATCTCTTAAATAGATACCTTTCCTTCCTATATAAAACCTTCTACTTATCTATTTATACCTTCTATAAAGACTAAATTTATCTATTATTACCTACTATTAATATACCCTTTAACTTTAGTATCCTATACAACCTCCTTAACGAACTAGACTAAAACTATACTAGAAAATTATTAAAAACGTGTAATCTCCTAAGTTCTAGTCCCGAAATTGTTATTTTATAGTTTAATAAGTATAATAAAATTATTCTATAAGAAGGATAAGGAGCTATTACCCCCTTATTATATCTATTTCTAGATTAGAGGGTAGACTATATCTTCGATCTACGGGAAAATCGCCTTAAATTAATTATTAAGTAAGCCTAAGGGCTTAGCGAGACACGTTTAAAGTAATTATAAAGTTAGAGGACTAGAGGTAGTTCTAACTTTACATCCTGCGTTAAGCGCTTAATATCTATAATATATATAGAAGGTAGATATAGTTTAAGTATAACTCTAGAAGAGCTTAACGAAACTCTAGACTAGGTTATAGCTACGTTACCCTTCTCGTCTACTAAACTAAGATAGAGGGTAGAAGTAAGATATAAGGAGCTAATTCGAGCTTATAATATATTAGCGAGAATATTCTAAAGATTATATAGCTCTAAAGCGAAGTAGATAGCCTATATAATCCTAAAGTCCTATAGTCTAGTATAGATTCTAGAAATACTAGTGATATAAAAGTTCTATTTCCTTTTACCTAATGTCCTAGGCTTTTAAAATTCTTTTAAGGCTACTATAAGGATATTATCTAGTACCTTAATATAGCGTATACCCGCCTAGCTAATAATAGCTATTAAACTCTTACTTAGAGATAAAGCCGTACCTTAGTTAAAGCCTTAAATTAGAGTTATAATTATATAAATAGCGCACGATAAGGCTAGAAGTATTAAGTATTACTATTAACTAGTAAGGGGTAGACGTATAAGTATTAAGCGAAAGTATAATAGTAAGTACTATTAAGTAGGCTGGTTGGGTGGGTATACCCCCTAATCTTTCTTTTATTTATTCCTCTATCAATACTAGTCCAAATTAGGTAAATTTTAGTTTATTTTATAGCTATTAGCTAGATCTATAAATCTAGAATTTTAATTACGTAATATATCTTTTATTACGTCAGTTATTTCAATACCCATTTTTCGATACCCACTTGATTAGGCCACCAGTACCCACGCTTTAAAACCTGAATAACTTACGTAATTATTTTTTTAAAAAGAAATTTTATATATAAAAGTTATAGATATAGATTAGATCTATAAAATAAGCTAAAAGTTATTAAATTACGTTATAATTTAGGAAAGTTATAGCTAAAATAAGAGGTAACCCGCGGGGTAACCCAACCCCTACCCATCGGCCACCCTACTATTAAGTGTATATTAACCTAACTAAGGGAAGGAATTATATTAAAATCTTCTCTAAAAGCGGAAGAGACTTAATAGAAGATTAGATATACCTATATAACGTACTGCGAGATTACCTAAGGCTCGACTTAGTAGAGTGTAAGATTAAGAAGTAATACATTCTAGAGGGAGAGCTACTAGTCTAGAACGATTATAGTGAGTAGATTAAACCCTTCTATAAGATCCGCAAGCATATACTACGATCTAGCTAATTCCTTAGAACTTAGGAAGACTCACCTACTAATATTAACGAGTATCTTATAATTATATTTTATAATCTACTTATATACGATAATACCTCCTATATAATATATACCTATAATTCGCGCTAGCAGCGACTTTACTCCCTAGTACACTATACTCCTGGCCGAGCGGATATTAGTAGCCGTAAGAATATTAATTTCTCCTCTTACTATACCCCTAAATAGCTTTACGAGGCATTCTCTTAAGCTATTATATAGTAATAGGAAGGCCTAGTACTAAAGAGACGAGATGAACCTTACTACTTATTCTCTGGAAATAATAGATTTATTAAGTTGAAGAAAGATTCGTTTTGCTACTATAGTATTCTATAAGAAGCTTCCGGAGCTTAAGTGCACTTATAATTATTAAATTCATAACTATAGTATTATCACCTAAGTAGGAGGGGTAATAGCTCTTGGGAGGATAGAGAAGGGAAGGAGGAGGGAAGGATTAGGAGGGAAGGCAGTGATCGGAATTATTGGAGAAAATATTATATTCTATTACTAAGTACTTTATTATACACCTTTCCCGACGAGTAGCTTTACTACTAGATGCAGGTGTATATAACCGCGACGGCCCGACGCTGCTTAATACGGACTAGATGAGTAGTCCCCTCAGCGATGCTGCTAGTGGTGTCACTAACTATGTTTTGGATCGATTTAGATATTTGGATAGCCCTACTTCTCTCCCACGATAAGATGCATTAAGCTGCTCCTATAATATCCGCTTGTAGTCGCCCTCTCTGGCCTGTAACTATATATCCTGTAAGGTTGAATATTCGCTCCGGCTCAGACGATATCGCAGGAATTAAAAAGAGATCGATTGCCACCCGCGGTAGACGTGGATACTGGCGTCTTCAGAGAAGCTAATACTAAATTAGATTATCCACTAAGCAGTTACCTAGATTAGTAGTAGTAATCTACGCTGTGTACTCATCTCGCGTAGCTGAAGGTAAAGGTGTAGGTTAAGTGCTAGGCTTTCTAATTAACGCCATAAAATCGTCTAGGTTAGTAGTCTTCCTTATAATATTAGGCTGCTTAGGTGTTATATCCCGCTCGATAGGGAGGATACGATATTCCTCCTATAGTTCTCGCACGGCTGCCTTTCCTCTCCCTAGCTAATTAGGATGATTAGCCTATTATAACTCGACAGTTAACTACTAAAAGGCGGGGGTAGAGGAAAAGGGCTGTAAGATATGCAGGACTGTCCTTAGTGAGGGTGTAGTATTAGTCTAGCTTTATCTAGCCAAGATTGCAGCCAATCCGTAAGTGCGGTTCTTTATCTTGTTTATATTGTATCTTTAACTCTTCTAGATACTTTAGAAGCCACTCTATTATTAGCAGAACCTCCTAGACGGCACTGAATTTCCCTGCAAAATATAAATATAATGTTAAGCGGTAGGAAGTTGGATTTAGCTCACCTTCTTTAGGTCGGTCTTTAAGGCGCTTGGTAGCTGTCTTTAGCGGCTTTAATAGCGCTAGATACTCTATAATCACTAACTAGTCCTCAGCAGACATCTTATTATTAATAATTATAGGTTTCTTTCGGCTCTTCTTAGGTATTGGCCTTATCCTATTCTAGGTCCTCCTAGCTACGTACTAGTTCCACTCCGTAGCTTCTGCCTGGACTATAGAGTTAAGCGCATTCCGAAGCTGGTAACCTCGATCTATCATCGCCTCTAATGAGTTCTAGCGGGTAGCGTTCTCTGTGATGATATTATACGTTGTTTTATCTTCAAAATTTAAGGTAGCGTTCTTAATTAGCTGGAGCTTATGGAGCTTCTCCGTGCGTTAGCCCGACCTTTACACCTAGTGAATAATATTATGCAGCTTACCGATTAGGCCCTTCGACCTCTAGAGTTTTATCTCGTCTTAGACCTCTTTGTGGCTTAATAAGTAGCTAAGAAGCTCTGTGATAACACCCTTATGGCGATTAAAGGACCGTATAATCTATTCCCGCATTATGCTGTGAGTTAGGAGACTCCCTAACTTAATAATCACACCGTTTGCGTATCCTATAAGGTCCTAGAAATAGGGACTTTCAAGCTTATTGAATGGTACATTGTCGCAGGCCACCTATTAAATAAGCAAAGCCTGAAAATGAATAGGATCGAATAAGGCATTTTCCTACCCGGGCTTCTTGACCAGTCGCTGGGCTCCATTCTAGCAGAAGCATCGCATACTCTAAAGCGGAAGCTTGGCCGTCACACGTCACGCTCGCAGGGAGTCGGCGAGCTCTTATTCTCAACAAGTGTACAGTATAGTCTGGCGAGATGTTCCTTTGGATGTGCTAGGGCCTACGACGCTGTACATATAAGCTTCCTTCTGGAGGGTTTTTATAAGGTGTGCCACTTTGGCTCCTTCATCTGCACGGCTCAGTCTCTGCGACTTTATCCTGCCACCATGCTTAGTTCCCCTGTGCCGACCGCGGTGTTAAACTCCACAAGATAGTTCTCTCTTGGATGGTACATGCCGAGTGGCGTGCTAGGGTATATGCGGAGTGGCGTGCCTTAGCACTGGCTACAGGCACCTTCACTAGATAGTCACAGGAGAGCCTTATTCGGTCGAATACCGGCGGAGTAGCTCATTTTTAACGCAAAGCGGCTGGCCGATGCCAACACTTCATTCATCGTCATGTTCAACGTATGTGCGGAAACTATAGTGTGCCGTTAAATACCTCATACCTTCCAAGAATACCAGCTCTCTATTCTAGCCTTTGGCATAACACTGGATTGCTACGGGCGATGTAGTCTGGCGATATATCATAAAAGACAACAGACCCAGAGCGAACGATGGCACCGGCACCAATTCGCACTCCGGCTCCAACCATGCAGTTATCACCAATATAGACGTTCTCGCCGATGTGGACCTCCTTTGCGACTTCGGCGCCGTAGCTCCCTTTTAAAGCATCTGTATCAGTTAGTCTGTTCAGTGTCGTTATAGTGACACGCGCGCCAATCTCAGTGTTCCTTCCGATGGTAACCAACCAACCAACCTATCAACCCCAGCGTTATACTGGATAGGTTTACCAATACTACTCCAGACGAGCAGAAGTCACGAGAGAGCTCTACGTCAATACTTAGTGGATCTAACTAGCGAAAATTAGACCGACTTTTACAATCTACTGTAAGAGATCAAGGTGAGAAGGGCGCCCAGAAGCTTAGTCGCTCGCTCCACTCTATCTCATTTAAGATCTAGCTACTCCAACACGAGAATAAACAGCTTAAGGAGGCACTAGCTATTAAGAAGAAGCATGAGAAGCGTAGCAAACCTCTTAATCTTCAACAACGCCAATAGTATCACGGTGGAGCTATAATCTAGTCACCAAGCAAGTTTAGAGAGGCATGTGCTCGTAAGAGAGTAAAGGAGCGTAAGGAGAGAGAGCTACAACTCCAAAAAGCTGAGAGATCTAAGCTTAAGAAGGCTGCTAAGCTATATAAGCTTAAGATAGCTGAGGAGAAGCGTATAGAGAGAGAGAGACTTAAGAAGGTAAGGGAGAAGGTGAAGGCTAACCAGGCACCTAAGCGAGCTCGCAAGAAGAGGCTCAAAACGCCAAAAGAGCTCTCCAACTACCCCAAAAGGGGAGAGGAAAGCCCCATATACGCCTCCCCAGAAGAGCAAGCGTAGGAAACGGGTGGTTAATACTGTAGGCAGTGAGGAGTCCCTAGGAGCTACATCAGTAGCTCCGCTCAAAACTACGCGCTCTGGCCGCAGTGTTAACCTCCCAAGTAAATTTAGGTAGTACAAATTAATCGCATAGGTCTATCTTATACTCTATCACAAAATCTCGTAATAATAGCTATTGTGAGTAGCTCTACAGCCTTATCTTTAAGTTATTGATTATGGTATTCCCCGCGCATTAAGTAAACACGCGCATTAAGTAAACACGCGCATTAAGTACACGGACACGGTGCCAGAGATAACGGAATCCAGACCTAAACATATCGGGTGGCTATTAGTCTTAGCACAGCAAGACTACTCAGGTCCCACGCTGCGGCAGAGGCTTTGATTTCACTATCTATCTTTGAGAAAATACTCCTAGATATTTCCGAGACGTCGTGGATGATTCTCTAAATCTTAACACGACGGCGATACTTAGGGTCGTAGTCGGCCTACACATATGCTAGCAAGCTGAAAATTTAGGGCTGGGTGTTTGTCGTGATCATTGCGCTGTTACGCTGAATGATAAGCATCTTATTATATATTAACTTCTTCTAGGTGTCTCTATATGTCTGGGAGGGCAACTGTCCAGGGCATCGCACGCCAACTCGTATATTGTCCCAACCTATGTTCCAACTGACACTGTTTCAACGACTCCCTTAGTCTTTATGAGGAACGTGGAAAGTTCCCTCGACCTCAACGATATCATCATCATTTAATCGGCCCACCTCGATAATTGTTCGTGGCGGGTATTTGTTGACATCGTTACCCCAGAGCTCCACCTGCACCTGGTTGCACATCGGCCGGTATCTGAACATGTCCGTTGTGTAGACGACAAGCCGAACACAAGCATTAAGGTCTGCCCCCGCAAGCTCAGCGAGTGTGGCCATGTTTTGGTATGCCTGACGAATACGTGGAAGAGCGACCGGCGCGAGGGTATTATTTGATAGATAGATGCCACGCATGCCTATATCAAAGGGAAACAGTAAAGTAATCAGTACAGGCGGTCTCAGGCGTACTCTTGGGGCAGTAGTGACTAACCGGCGATGTACAGGGTGTCTCCAGCCTGGGACATTAAGCTCCATGGGCCTGTCGGGGCGAAAAAGTTGGAAGGGTTGAAAATAGAGACACCTGAGCTTGAAGTGTAATTGGGTTCCAGCTGCGCATGGCCCAGCCCAAGAAGAGGCAGGAGTGCGATGGCTTGAAGGCGCATGGTGCTATAGAGTTGCAGTCTCACTCTCTTGGGTGCGCCGGGGGTTTATTGGTGTTTTAAAGATCATTTACCCGTAGACACTGAGCTTTAGGCCAACGTCGGCAAGTGGTGCTAGGACATAGCTACCGTGCCCGTGCCCGTGCTGCCCGGATTCCCGTGCCGCCCGCCACCCCACCAACCACCAGACTGAGCTTCAACTTCAACGTGTCGATACTCCACCAATATGGGAGCAATTGAGGATGCGATTGCAGAAATCAAATCGCTGGAACCAGGAGAACAATTCACGTACCAAGCAATTGCCGACATGTACCACGTGGACAGATCTACGCTGTCCCGAAGATACCGAGGTTGTCAAGCTCTAAATAAGACCAAGTACATCAATTAATAGGCTCTCAACCTACAACAAGAGCTAGAGCTTATTATAGGGTGTAAACAGGTATTTAGGGTTTAGGTTAGGGCTAGAATTTTTACCCCTAGGAGTAAAATCTCTTAACGTGTTCCACTACCTAGTGGACTACACTACCTAGTAGGCTACCTAACCAAAACGCGTAACAGTATAATAACTATAGCTAAATAATAATATAATAAATTTCTATAAAATTATATAATAAGCTAGTTAATTACTATTTATACTATATCCTTTTATATCCTTATTTATAGTATTTACTATAAGTTAGAGGTACGCGCTTACGTACCTAAGTATACCTATCCTAATAGGCCTCCTTAATAGCTAAAGTAGCTATTATAGCTAATATACGCCCTTACTTAGCCTAGAGGACGCCTCCTATAGTAATATATTATCTATACTTATCCTTTCTTTATCTATAGCGATAATTAAGAGCTTATAGCTTACTATTCTCCTCTACTAAGATTATTACTAAGTTTATTATAAGCTAATAACCTTTAATAAGCTAAGAGATTATAAGGCTAGTAGGGCTCTATAACTAGCGTTAGAGGAGGTTTTATATAAGACGTACCTACTACTTAAGCTAACTTATTATATATAGCGTTTTAGCTATCTATATAGCCTTTCTATTAACTATTATCTCTAGTAGAGATAGTATCCTAATAATAGTAAGATATAAGAGGATATACTCTAGATTATAAGGGATAAGGCCTACTACTTAGAAGGTACTCTAGATATTCTACTCTATAAATATATATATATAGATATAAGGATATATAGATAAGAACTCCTCCTTATTAATATAGTAGAAACCTTAGTAGGTAAGCTTACTAATCTTATATCTATATATAGCCTTAAGAGGTAAGAAGTAGCTAATATTAAGAGGCTATAGGAGATAGCTAGTATAAGTAGGTATATAAAGGCTTATAATCTTATATTCTATATAGTAGCTATTAAACTTAGGCGTAATATAGCTACTATAGCTATTAAGAATAAGTAACCTCTATATACCTAAGGTATAAGGCTCTATATACCTATTAAAATACTTTAACTACTTAAGACCTAGCTTATCTATTATCTAGCTATTATTACTTACGCCTATTATCTAATTAGGAGGTAGGTTATAATACTAGCTTACTTAGTAGACCTTACTAGTTAGGATAATAAAAGGTAGGATTACCTAACTAGACGTATTAATCCCTTTAATTATTATAACCTAGTCTTAATTACCTAGCTATATAATAACTACTCTACCTCCTATATTAGAGCTTAAGATAACTTTTAATATTATAGTAATACCTATTATAAAGCTAGTCTTATTAAAATTATATATATTCTTATCTAGAATCTTATATATCTAGTATATATCTTATATAAGCTTAAACTAAGTAGCTATCTTAATAGGATTCTTATATAGAGTATACTAACTATAGAGCTTCCTATTCTACTTTATCTAGAGCTTAGACTAGTAATTAATAAACTATTCTACCTAATTTAATCTAATAGGCTATAGAGGAGAATCTTAGCTATAGGTAGTAAGTAACGCGTTTACTATTTAATAGAGATTAATTATCTAGGGTAGAAAGCCTTATCTATTAAGGTCTAGGACCTACTAGATAAGAGACTACTCCTCTTCTTATTATAGCTTACGTTTATAGACGTAAGTAATAGCTTAAGATTAGATACCTTAATAGTAGTGTTTAAGTATTATTTAGAGGACCTTATATAATAAGGTAAGCTAATACTAGCTTTTTATATATTTTAATTAAGAGGATTATATTATAAGATTAATTCTACCCTCTCTTTAAGGTAATATCTACTATAGTTAACGTATTAAGGCTAGGGTGGCCGATGGGTAGGGGTTGGGTTACCCCGCGGGTCCCCACTTTAAACAGCTATATCTCTATAAATATCTACGCTACTAAGATTATTTTTAGTCCATTTTGTAGCCCTTATTTAGATCTATAACTTTGCTATATAAAGTTTTTTAATTAAAAAATTATTACGTAAGTTATTAATGTTTTTTAAAAAAAAATAGGGGGCCTTAACCCTTGGGTATCAAAAACGTGGGTATCTAAATAACTTATTAAGTATTAGTAATAGAGCTTAGCTTATATAACACGATAGAATGCGCTAGGCTAGGGCTATAAATAGAACTAAAAATTATATAATTAGGACTTATATTAAAGAAGTTATAGCTAAAAGAAGAATGCTTAGTCAGACCCAGCCAACCACCCTAATTAAGGCTATTAAGGTTAAATACGTTATACGCGTTTTAGTTAGGTAGCCTACTAGGTAGTATAGTCTACTAGGTAGTAGAATATATTATAATAATAAGTTTAATAAGTAGAAATTCTTACGCCTAGGGGTAAAATCTATTATAGTAATAAGTTTAATAAGTAGAAGTTCTTACCCTAGGAGTAGAACCTCTTATAATAGTAAGAAAAGATAGATATATAGTTATATTCCTATAGCCTTATAACTTAGTATAGTATATAATAGCTAAGGTTATTTACCTTTAGAGGCTAAACTAGCCTAACTAAGATTTATTAAGTTATATCTAGTCTTTATACTTAGGAGTAAGATATACTATTAGTATAACGAACGTTATATAGAAATAGAGACGCATACGCGTTTCTATAAGAAGGGAGATTTATTTAGAGAATATTAGACCTACCTCTAATACTATCCTAATTAGGCCCTATTACCCCTATTTCTCTATATATAAGTATAGCTCTTTAGTAGTAGATAGTAGGATAAGTTCTTCTTATCCTTTCGTACTAGACCTATAGGAATAGAGGTATTCTTAGTTATCTACTATAGCACGCACTCCTATATACCTTTAAGTTACACTTAGATCTATTTTAGAACCCTTTATTACCTATATCGTTATAATTAGTATAAAGCCTATTCTCCTAAATTATATTACCTTATTCTCTTAGAATACTAATAATAAAGTATAAATCTAACTCTTAACCTATAAAGTTAGTAAAATAATCCTAAATTAGTAAAAATAATCCTATATAAAGTAGACTACTATCTATCTTTTAAGATATTAAATCTATATATTTAAGCTAAGCTATATTATTTAGTAACTATATAATTTCCTATTAATATACTTATACTAATCTAGAGTATTAGTATAAATAGACCTATAGACTATAAATATATCTAAATATTATATTATATATTTATATAAAATAGCGGAGTTAAATATAAATTATAGAATAATTATCTTCTAGTCTTATATATATAGTAAGAGGTAGAAAAGATAATAGAGTTACTTTAAAAAGAAAGAATTAAACTAAGATAGTATAGACTTAGTAATATTAGAATAGCCTTTATTTAATAACTAGATATTACTAAATAGAGAAATAGCTAAACTTATAGCTAGTTAATATTATATAGATACCTTAAGAGAATATATATACTAGATAGGTTCTAGTAATATATAGGAGTAGAAGGATTATAGCTAGCTACTCTCTTTAGGTAGATACTAGTATAGCTAGAATAATAAGAAGTAGTTATAGATAAGAGATAATAAGACTATTAAGTTCTAATTTTCCTATCTAGAGTATTATATCCTAGTAATAATCTGTATAAGATCTTTAATCTCTTTATATATAAAGCTTTATTAGCTTTACTTTAGCCTACCTAGTTATTAAAAGGGGGGTTAGTATCCTTAGTAGAGTAGCTACGATATAAAGTAGCTAGTATTACTAAGGATACCTTTCTTAGTAAGCTTCTAGTTAGAGTAAGTAGAGATAGATAAGTTAGTTAAAGTAGTTCTAAGTATTAAATAGTAGTATTTAATAATAACTTAAAGTTAATTATAATATAATATAAGAGTATATTACTCTTATCTATATATATAATATACTTATTATACTTATCGCGTATATAGTAAGCGCTTATTACGCTTATTATATATATAGTGAGCGCTTATCCTTAGCTAGGCGAGTAGTTATATACCTAGGGCTTAGCCTTATATTAGCGCCTATAGTAGTACTTATAGTTAGCCTAGAGTATCTCTACTAGACGCGTCCTTACTCCTAAAACTCGAATCGTAACACTAGTATCTACCTAGTATAGCTATCTAAGATAACTATACTATATAATAGTATATACCTTTTCTACTTTAAGCTTAGCTCTATTAAGCTTCTTAAAGACTAGAATAAAAGTAAAAGAAAGATATTAAAGAGCTTATTACTATTATTATCTATAAATATATAAAATCTTTCTATTAGCCTAAGCTCTACCTCTTACTTATTCTCTATAATAATATAGGTACTAAAGAGTTCTAAAAAAGATCTAAGTATAACTTAAGAGTATATAGAAGTATATACTATAGTAGATAACTAAGAATACCTCTATTTCTATAAGTCTAGTATAAAAGAATAAAAAGAACTTTTCCTACTATCTACTACTAAAGAACTATATTTATATATAGAGAAATAGAAATAATAGTATTTATTTAAAGTAGTATTAGAGATAAGTCTAATACTATCTAAGTAAGATCTTTTATTCTATAGAAATATATATATATCTCTATTTCTATATAATATTTATTATATTACTCTTCTTCTTAGAAGAAATAGTTCCTATCTTTTATAGAGTTAGAAAGATAATATATAGTATTTCTTAGATATTTTTACTAATAAATTTTAAGTCTATTCTAAATTAGATCTAAATCTAGACTAATCTTAAATCTATACTTACTTTAGATTTAAGTTACTTTTACCTTAAGTTAGTAATTTACTTATTAGTATAATTAAATTAATCTTACCTACTATAGTTATTTTCTTCTTTTTATATACTACTTCCTATTGTAAAAGCCTATACCTAAATCTTATCTAATACTATTTCTTAGCTAAGTATTATTTAGCTATATTTATAATACCTATTTCTATACTCTCTAAGACTCTACCTATAGCCTATAGAATTATTTAAATATATACTATAAGAGCTTTAGCCTATAGTAAAAATATTAAGTTTAGATTTTTCTTAGAAAAATCTAAAAAGTATATATATTATATATAGAGTAATAAGGTTTACTATCTAATTTCTCTATATATAGATTAAAAGTATAAGAAGCTAGAAGCTATCCTTAATTATAGATCTACTACTAAAGAGTAGATAGAGATTAAAGAAGAGGAGAAAGAGCTAGAAAAGGTAGTAGCTACTATAGTTTTAGTAGTATTATAGATTAGAAATATAGTATAGATAGTAACTATATAGATTAAAAGCCTAACTACTATTAAGCTACTATATATTACTTACCTTTAATAGGAGTATTATAAACCTATATTAGTAGATAGGGCGCTTATAAGAGGTAATAGTTAGGAAGTTAGCCTTATTACTCTAAAAGGATAAGTAAAAGCTAATAGTAAGAAATATTATATAATACGTTCTATAGATTCTAGAATATATAGGCCTAACTATAGGACTTTAGGATATAGGATATCTAGGATATCTAGGATACCTAGGATATCTAGGAATCCTTAAGTATATAGATAAAAGTAATATACTCTTATAGTATATTATAATTAACCTTAAGTTATTATTAAATACTACTATTTAATACTTAGACTACTTTAACTAACTTATCTATCTCTACTTACTCTACCTAGAAGCTTACTAAGAAAAGTTTCTTAGTAATACTAGCTACTTTATATTATAGCTACTCTACTAAGAATACTCTACCTTTTAATAAGGAGAAGTAGATAGAGTAGATTTAGACTATAGAGGCTAAACTAACTAAGTTAACTAATATAGTATTATAAACCTATAAGAAGGCTAAGAGTACTTATAAGTAAAAAAGAAAGAGATATAAGTATTAGATAAGACCTAAATATAGGCTAATAATAATATATACCCTATAATATTATATAACCTAAGATTCTATAGGATATAGAGAAAGAAACTATAAGATACTATAGGATTCTATAATAGAACTCTATAATATATTATAGGATCTATAGAATAACTAAGTATATAGATAAAAATAATATACCTCTATAGAATATTATAATTAACCTTAAGTTATTATTTATTAAAAGGGGGGTTTAGTATTCTTAGTAGAGTAGCTATAATATAAAATAGCTAGTATTACTAAAGAGCTCTTTCTTAGTAAGCTTCTAGATTAGAGTAAGTAGAGATAGATAAGTAGTTAAAGTAGTTCTAAGTATTAAATAATAGTATTTAATAATAACTTAAGGTTAATTATAATATACTATAAGAATATATTATACTTATCTATATATATAATATACTTATCGCGCTTATTATATATATAGTAAGTACTTATTATACTTATTATACGTATAGTAAGTAGTTACGTACCTAGGGCTTAATCTTATATTAGCGCCTATAGCTATACTTTTAGTTAGCTTAAGGTACTCCTCTAGAGGTATCTCTATTCCTAAAACTAGAATTATAATATTATTAAATACTACTATTTAATACTTAGAACTACTTCTACTAACTTATCTACCTCTACTTACTCTAATCTAGAAGCTACTAAGAAAGGGCTTCTTAGTAATACTAGCTACTTTATATTATAGCTACTCTACTAAGGATACTAACCCCTCTTTTAATACTAGGTTAGAATATTAATCTATAGGTATCTATCTTTTAGAAGCTATATAATTCTTATTATATTATAAATTATTCTTATAATTAGTATTATAGTTTAATTAATAGAAAGTAAGTCTAGCTTCTAAAGTTAGTATATATTACTATATATAGTTTATAAAGTAATATAGTTACTCTAAATATAGCTTAGAGTAAGATAAGAGTATTATTTAGGAGCTCTAATAATATACTACTACTAGATATCTACTAACTAAACTAGCTTTAGAGTATATAAAATCTTATTTAGGAAACTCTTATATATACTACTATAAAGATATATATAAGTAGTCTCCTATAGCTATAGAAGGTCTAAGTTAATCTATTAAGAATTAAGAATTTATTCTCTAATATAGAGTTTAAGGCTACTCTTATACTTTATTATATAATATAGATAATAAATTATTAGAAATTTAAGAACCTTTATAACTTTTTATAGTAATTATTACTCCTATATTTACTAGACTCTTATAGATTTTAATAAGATTAATTTTCTTAGTAATTATTAGTATTTAAGCTAGAGAGTAATTAGCGCTAAGACCTAAGGTATATATAACTAGTTCTTAGTAATCTTTATACTAAGAAGATTAGATAATCTCTCCTCCTAATCTAAGGGGAACTATACTATAAGACTTATATATAAGTAGTTTATATAAGATAGATACTATCTTCTTATATATTTTATACTATATCTATATATAGATAATAAATACTATTATATATTAATCTTAAATTTATATACTTTTATCCTAAAGTATTATAAATAGAAGCGAGAGTAATATAGTAAGATTAAGGAATAGTTACTAATAGTTACTATCGTACTCTATATAGTAATATAGTATAAGAAGATTATAGCTTAGAGGAAGAGAAAAATACTTAGAATTAAGATAATAAAGTAGAACTAAAGTCTTAATAAGAGTCTCCTTAATTTAAAGATAAGCTAAAAATAAGATATTCTCTATTAGTTCTAATTATCTATAGTTTTAGCCCGGAATAAATTAGGGTAGAAGTCCTAAGTAGAATATAGCGCAACCTATATAGTGTAGCGTAGATATTACGTAAAAGTTAGGTAACCTTACGTTTTAGATTTTTAGTTTTAGAGTTTTTAGGGGGGCTTCTTCTCTCGCGCGTGTCTAGAGAGCCTCTCGTCTCTTCGTTCCTTAAGGTATTAGTTAAGGGGTTTAGTAGGGGCCTGAAAGCCTTTTATCTCTTCATTCCTTAAGGTAAAAAGTAGGGTATATAGACCTTTCGTCTCTTCGTTCCTTAAGGTATTAGTTAAGGGGTTTGGTGGGGGCCTGAAAGCCTTTCGTCTCCTCGTTCCTCAAGGCAAAGCCAGGACCATCATCCAGACTGCAATCGGACCTGAATCAATCCCACCGTGAGCGCTAGGAATGTACTTATATACGAAGCGACACCAAATGCGCCTTGCAAATCATGTTCCAGCTTCCACCACGCCACCGCAAAAGTCACACTTCCCACCGTAAACAGCACAAATGCAAGTGTCAATATCCGTACCCAGTTCCAGCCCTCAAGGAACTGAACTCCCCAACCCGTACACATGCCCTGTTGCTTGCAGACAGCTAGTCGTTCCTCGATCTTCTTAGGAAATAGTGGAAGCAATACACCGCGGTTGTTCTCGGCATGATCCGGGTGGTGGTACAGGTGTGTCATGTACTCCGTGCCGACAGGCGGGATATATTTAGCCGGAGTTGGCGTATAGACATACTTGTACTCGCCAAGCTTGTCGTGGGGCGGGATGTCGTCGACCTTCTTAACATCAACGTACTCGAGTTTATGCATGACAAACTGCACAAATTGAATTCTTCGAAGGGCTCGCAGGTTGAAGTATTGTAGCCAGCACCAGCGGTTGACAGTGCGTTCACGACTGGCTCTCATTTGGTTGAAGACGTCCTGGTCGGATTGGATGTGACGGAGGTCAAGTGGGACGAAGCTATTCGCGTAGCGCCCGCGTTGAATCAAAAGATTGAGGTCAAATATCTCCTCGTCAGAGCTCGGGCTGGGCTTGGATCGGTCACCCGGTGCGTTCTGCGTCTCGTGAAACGGAAGAGAGCCGTGAGGTTCTATATTCCGAATTCCTTGTCTTGGGTGTATAAGCTGCTGCAGATAACGGAGCATGCGTAAGTTTGATCCACCGCGAGCATTACCCGCTGTACCGCTCTGCGTGCCAGCTTGGGAATACACTTGGTTGAGCGATGCTTGCAAGGCCGCAATTCCGCCATGCTCTAGCTCTATGAAATCATCATATAAACGCTTTCCGCAGCGCTGCATCAACGTTAAGTATAATTCAACGGAAAGGGCTGGTTGGTTTGAGGAAGGAGGCTAAACTTACACATTTCCATCGAACCCGACGCTTTTTTGGATCCAGCGTTCGTTCACATCGCCTGTGAAGAAAATCCACTAGCGACTCATACCACTGTCCTAAGTCCTCATATTTCAGTTTTCTTGCAGCATAAAAATGCAGCTTGAGGAAGCTAATGATTGCAAAGTAAGCGGTAAACAATACAGCTGATTTTGCAATGGACGGAGCGGATGGATTCGCTGTGACTTCGCCAAGTATTAGATCAGGTTCGGGTTTAGTTTGGAGTCGAAGAATCTCAAGTTTTCGCTCTTGATTCTCTAGCTCCAGTGATTGGAGTCGGCTTTTGTCGGTGAGAGGGACCGCAGATCTCGAATCCAGGGGCCGACTATATTTAAACCCGGTAGTAGGAGAGATATTTACGTCCTCTAAAACTTGTTTTATCTCCGCTTTCATAGCTACTCCCTCAGGTGTAGAGCCAAGTGCAGAGAAGTCTTTGCCTCCGAGTTTTATTAAGGATGCCGTAATAGCGGCCTCGTACTCTTCGCTCATTCTAGCAGCCCACAGTAGATCTCGGATCCAGCTGACTGTAGCATGAAGAATATCACCCTTGTTTGGTTTGAATTCTTCCTCAGATAAGTCTTTATCCTTGTTTGAAGAGAGTGTGGAGTGTGACTCTCGAAGCCGGTGGGCAGGTATGAGCTTAGCCATTTCTGCAATACGTTCATTAATATTATCTCGGCGTCGGCGCTCGACCAAGTTGTGGCTCTCTCTTCTTCTTCTCCTTTTAGCTTTCAATTGATCGTCCAGTTCAGTATCAGCAGAGCGTACTGCAATCTTGGAAGACCCCTCTATAGGTATTCCCAGCATCGAATGCGGAGCAGACGATCCCACGACGGTCGCCGAATTAGCATTCCATTCTACCGAATGACCTGAACTTGGGCGAACATGGGGCTTATATCTATCAAAATAATGCTTCTCATTGTGCTGTGGTCGGTCTGGTATATTGATACCAACTTCTAAGGCTTCATCCCCAAACGGCAAAAGGGGAACTGGGAAAGCGCAGGCTTCGTTTGAACCAATGCAATTGGTGCACATGTCCCCTGGCTTCCGTGGCAATGGTGCCCGACATTCAAGGTTTTTCTTTTGACAACGTTCTTTATAGGAGCGTATTAGGTTAGCAAGGCGCATAGTAGAAAGATATTCCGTCAAGCAAGCCTTTTACATACCGCATGCGTTGTAAGTTCTATAACCAATATTGTCTTGTCTCCCTATCCCAAATCCCAAGAAGGGATTTTCGTCAATCTCTTGTGTAAGTAGATCGTCGTCGGTTACGAAAAGTTCGGGATATTTAGTGCTAGGTGGTGTTGTAGAGAACGGGTTATGAGATTGAAAATCTGTTTCTTGGAATGAAAGTGCATCGGCACTGGTAAACTGCAGGTTTTCACCATCTCTAGCCTCGATATCAGATGCATTTCCCATATCGTGACGGCCACTTGTGACATCTATGAATTGATTCCGTAATGAGAAAGGCGAAAGAGCCTGATCAGGATTGGAATGGCTGTCTTCTTTACGAGGAACTGGAGAATATGTAGCTAGAACATCCTGGGGCACCACTTCAGAGCTTGAGTCATCATGCCCCTTTGCTGTTGAATCGGATAGAGGCCTCTTTACTGCGGACGATATGGAATGGTTCTCTTCTGGGACGGAGGTTACAGACGTGTCTAGTAGGACTAAATTGGGCTTGCGGCTCTCTTTGGACCACATCGCAAATAGGTTGGCTAGATTATTATCATGTGCCTTGTCCCGGTACAGCATCTCTATCGTTTTGCGAAGGAATGCCTGTATACTTCGATCTTGGCAGCTCCGTAGGACGGATTGGATAGTAAAGACGAACTTGGAATCAATGTTGCGGGTGAACGTAGGACCCGGGTTGTCCGCCAGAATCCGAATGAGCACGATAGCATTGTATGGAACATTTGGACGTGCAACATTGTTCATGGACAAGTATTTGCGAATCTGCTCCGCTGCTATGGCAGCAGCGGTAGGTGATTCTTCAGCCCCTGCGACAATGATGGGGAGTTGGAGGACTTCGTTGCCTTGGCCATACTATTCACAGAGTCTGTTAGGTATGTGCTGCGGCGCTGCCAATGGTAGGATCGTGAATACTCACCGAATCGTCAGGACTCGGGGTCTCGCAGAAGAGTTTCTATCACATTCATTATTAAGCCAAGTCGAAAATTGATGTTCGCAGGGTAAAAACATACTACGCTGCGCGCAACCTTTGCCTCTGGAGTATCGCCTTCGGGTAGCCCGTCCGTTCTGGTTGAACTAGAATGAGACTCAAGAGCTAGAATCATTAATATCGCGACTAAGCATTTCTAATTCGTTTGACTTACCGTTCTCCTTCAATAACCTCGCAAAGCGCTTCATCATTGTGACGGCGCTACTTTAAACAGCGGGAGCGCTAACCCACAGTGTAACTCATAGATAGGCCAGAGAAGATTTAACTATAGCTACCTAAGAAGAGGAGGAGAGAAATAAGAGTCATATAAGGTATAACAGTATATTAGAGTTCCGCTTTTGAAAAGCGACAGAATTGCTCAGTACGGAGTTACACTCCTTATAGCGCCCTCAATCCATCCACGACCAAGTCGGCTGTGACGCACTGGGGGATAGGCTGCAAGGCTGACTTGTAGGCGCACAAGCCGAGGTCACATGGGCCATGCCTTGAGGAACGAAGAGACGAGAGGCTCTCTGGACGCGCGAGAAAAAACCCTCCCCCAAAAAACCTGAAACTAATTAAAAAAAGCAAAAATTCCAACCCAAAGAGGACAAAAAAAAACTTGAAACTTGAAAAACCTCAGACTCAAGACTTCAGAAATGAAGCACCTGACTGACTGATCACCTCGTGTGACTGATCATCACCTCGGTGCTCGACTCTTCCCCTTCCCCGCAGTTTCCCGTGTCCGTCCCCGTGCCCGGCCCCTCCGTTCCCCGCCACCACAATTGTGGCTTTTCGTGGCTCTGATCTGTCCAATAGCAATGGTGATTGGCTCAATTGAAAACATGGCACAACTCGGCTGTTGGTGACTGCTAGCGGGCCCACCGATATTGCTAACGGGCCCACCGCTTAGCGTGGCTGCGCCCACCCGGCTTCCATTGGCTGATGCTCCGAGCCCATTTACGTCAACGGAGTATATCGTTATGCTGGAGCGACTGACATAATGAGCAGCGGCTTGGAGCTTTCTGGCGTGGCTTTTCGGCTTGAAGCTGCTGATCAATTCGTTCAAATTGGGAGGGTACGCGCTGCATTGACCTCTTGTTTTCGATAGCCCAGGCATTATTGTAGTAATCCGTCGCCTTCAGCGGGTCAAGTAGGCGTGGTGCATTGGTCTGCCCTTCTTCCTGGCGCAAATGCTAATGGCTATGGAAATCAGTTAAGAAAAGCTTTGCGTTAGGCTCTTTTAGACGCTGTGTAATCATTTGGTAGCGCGGTAAACCCATTGTGGTATGAAATATGCCGTCAGTGGGATGAGGATCGTCATTTCTATGCTTTCTTGCCTTTTCATTCTGCTTGATGACGAGACGTAGCGCATGTCTCGAGACGCGGCCGAGAACATTGGCATAAAATGGCCCTTCAGCTGCATGCAACGTCAGAATCGAGTCCCTACATTCCAGTTCAGCCTGCCGGAGCTGATCGTCCAGTGCCATGGAAATGCGCTCGAATGCAAATGTAATATCACACGCTTCTGATGCAATGTATGCCTTCACGAAATTATGAGCTCCTTCAGCTCGTGACGTGCTTGTGTGGCCGAAATGAGTATGTTGCCGAGTCCATGCCACAACGAAGCACTCCTTATAGAGCAGCCATGTGTCGTCCAGGTAATTTAGCAGGACTTTCTTCTTAGCAAATTTCTCATGTAGCTGATCATTCCGGGTCTTAAACGTGGCGATTCATTCGCTCCTAATCACATCATTCCAGGCGCTGTAGAACATCTGCTATTCTTCCTCCGGCTGACCTTTGTAGTGTTTCTTCACATGCGCTAGCACGGTCTTATTAAGGTGCTAGATACACGGTAGGTGTGGTGACCGTAGGGTGGTATACTAAATCGCTAGACGCCGTGCGAGATCTCAGTCAGTCACTAAGGTCGGTGCATTTAATTGGGCGGCGTGGAGGAATCTTTCGAGAGCCTAGGCGTAGTTAAGTGAATCTTCGGCTCGCAGGAAATAGAAGGCTGCTGAAAAGCTCGTATTAGTGGACGTAGTGCCGACAATGTGGAACAATGGCATACCGTACATATTCGTTTTGTACGTGTCATCGAGGACAAAAACTTCAGGATATTGGTATGCCAAAATGAAGGATAAAAATAAGAATAGGGTTAGGAAAATAAAAGTTAAGTTTTCGCGTATAAATTATAGAGTACCTATTTCTAATTCTAATACTACCCTTTACTAGTTATATAGTACTATAGTAGTAGAGCTATTGGTACTAGAAGGTAGGTATACTACTAGTACTAGAGTAGAACTATACTAACTAGAAGAATAGTAACTTTATAAACTA
>JAGTJM010000124.1:0-41539 GCA_020747015.1 Pyrenochaeta sp. MPI-SDFR-AT-0127 | reverse complement strand
ATTTAAAGTAGAATATATTCTAGTACCTAGAATAATAAATAGGAAAAGAGAATTTCTAGTTAAATAGAAAAGCTACCTTTATACTAAGAGCTTATAGGAACCTAAAGAAAATCTAGAAAACTATAAAGACCTTTTTAAGAAATTCTAAATACTCTAACTATAGTATTTACTAAAATAGTTAATTAAAATATTTAAAAAAGGATAACTAAGTTATAAAGAATATAACTTTTAGGATAGATAATATAACTAATATATACCTAAGTAACCTCCTTATTAGGAACTATAATAGGACTCTCCTAGTACTCTAAGGGGAAGCCTTTAAAAGTCCCTTAGGTACTAAGAGAAAAACTAAAGCTAAGGGAATCTAATATATTCTTAGGTAATAATACTTTAGCTACCTCTTAGTCTTTAATATCTTATTTCTCTACTACTATTACTTCCTCTATATAATAATTAATTAGATCTATCTATTATTATAACTATTCTTTATAAGTATAAGTAATATATAGCTCTTCTAGAGCTTTTTTATATATCTTTATTATAACTTCTTATACTTTCCTAGACTCCTATAATTACTCCTAAAGCCTTATTTTCTAATTAACTAGCTACTTAAACTCTAACTCTATAATCTTTATATTATAATATTAGCTATAATATAGATACTTACTATATTTTCCTAAATAAATATATATATAATATACTTAGTTATACTTTATATAAGTTATATATTTTTAAACTATAACTTTACTAAAAGATTTAATAAATTTATAGAAATATTAGTAATAAATAGTATTAGATACTTATAGTTATTTAGGTATTATAAAAATATGTAAAGAAAGTAGGGAGAGGAGGAGGTAACTTTCTTTAATAATAAAAATAGCCTAGTGACCTAGATAGGCTAGCAGCGGCTTAGCTCTTAGGATAAATAAAGATTGCTTATATAAGCAGAATAATATCTTAGATAGATAAAAGGTAGGTAGGATATAATAAATTCGTTGCTAGGTACAGATTTTAGACAAGAGATACAAGCTATTATTATAGATAAAATATAGAAGTCTAGATCTTACTAGACTAGACAGAGTTTTCTTTATAATAACTGTTTGCGTATATAGTTACTGCAAACAGTTTATTATTATTATTAGTTCCTTTATTTCTAGCTGAAAATAGTAAATAAAGAATAAAGGAAAGTAACTTCCGCAAACAGGAGCTTATTCTGCAAGCAACAGCTTTAAGGCTTAAGCTTAGAGTTAAGCCTTTTCCTTAATATCTCACTTAATAGTAACGCTAGAATAATAAATTATATATTAATCTAATTAGATTTTACAGGCGAGTAAATCGTACTAAGTTTTATTACCTAAGCTCTAATATAGCTTACGTAATTAGATAAAGAAAATAAGCTTAGATAGTTTAAGTATCTTAAGTATCTAAACTTTATAAAATATAGCTACTAGAGATAGAAAAAGTATATATTATATATATCTATACTAAGGATAGTACTAAGATAGAGAGGAGATAGTATTATAACTCTACCTTATAGAAAGCCTAACCTAATAACTATAACTAGTTAGACTCTAGCTAACTAAGGTATAAGTAAGCTAATTATATAATATACTTAGTTACTTAGTATAATTAGTAATACTAATTAAATTAAGTAAGGTAAGTACTATATATTTTATTATATATATAGAACTATACTAAGGGCCCTTATAGCTTAGTATATTTAACTTAATATTCTTATAAATAGTAAAAGTAATAGAATAGTTCTCTATCTTAATACTCTTTTTAGAAGCTCTCTCTTACTATCTTAGTATTACCCCTAGCTACTTATACTTATTAATATATCCCTAAGAACTAACTCTTACCTTTTACTATACCTATAGTAGAGGTCTTTATACTCTCCTCCTTAGAAGAGATAGTCCTTATCTCTTAGAGAGCTAGAGGAGGAGTAATATATAGTATTCTTAGATATTTTTATTAATAGATTTTAAGTTTATTCTAAATTAGATATAAATTAGAGCTAATCTTAATTTTATACTTACCTTAAGTTTAAGTTACCTTTACCTTAAGTTAACTATTTACTTATTAGTATAATTAAAATAATTCTACCTACTATAGTTATTTCCTCTCCTTTATATACTACTTTCTATTAGAAGAGTATATACCTAAATCCTATCTAATACTTATTAGGATAGTACCTATACTCTAATAGGCTCTATTCTAGAGGTATATATTTATAGAGGGGTACTTTTAAAATAATAGAGGATAATAAGATTAGATTATAGTTAAGATAAATTACTACCCTCTAGTAAGATTTAGAAGAGGTATAAGTACTCCTTTACCCTATATATAGGCTATAATAGCCTAAGGTCTAATAATCTAGCTAGATATAGCCTAAACTAGCCTTATCCTAGCCTATTATAGGTAAAATATAGCCCGCACTAATTCTATTAAGGTAGCTTACCTAATAATATCTCCTCTCTTAGATTAAGATATCCTTATCTTACCCTAAGGTATATAGATATCCTACTAAGCCTTACTATACTAGGGTTTAACTAAAAACTCTAGAAGATAGGTATAAAGACCTCTACTATAGGTATAGTAAAAGGTAAGAGTTAGTTCTTAGGGATATATTAATAAGTATAAGTAGCTAGGGGTAATACTAAGATAGTAAGAGAGAGCTTCTAAAAAGAGTATTAAGATAGAGAACTATTCTATTACTTTTACTATTTATAAGAATATTAAGTTAAATATACTAAGCTATAAGGGCCCTTAGTATAGTTCTATATATATAATAAAATATATAGTACTTACCTTACTTAATTTAATTAGTATTACTAATTATACTAAGTAACTAAGTACGTTATATAATTAGCTCGCTTATACCTTAGTTAGCTAGGGTCTAACTAGTTATAGTTATTAGGTTAGGCTTTCTATAAGGCGGGGTCGTAATAGAGAGTAATATAATAAATATTATATAGAAATAGAGATATATATATATTCCTATAAGAAGAGAGGATTATTTAGAGGATATTAGACCTACCTCTAATACTATCCTACTTAGGCTCTATTACCCCTATTTCTCTATATATAAGTATAGCTCTTTAGTAGTAGATAGTAGGAGAAGTTCTTCTTATCCTTCTATACTAGACTTATAGAAATAGAGATATTCCTAGTTATCTCCTATAGTATATACTCTTATATACCTTTAAGTTATACTTAGATCTATTTTAGAACCCTTTAGCGCCTATATTATTATAATAGGTTTATAAGTCTATAAAGTATTAGATAGGTCTTAGCGCCTATAAGACTTTAAGACTTATAGACTTTTTATATATATATAATACTATACTAAAGGCCCTTATAGCTTAGTATATTTAACTTAATATTCTTATAAATAGTAAAAATAATAGAATAGTTCTCTATTCTTAATACTCTTTATAGAAGTATACTCTTACTATCTAAGTATTATCCTATACTACTCTACCTTTACTCTATTCCTAAGAACTAACTCTTACTCTCTACTATCTTCTTAGTAAAGGTCTTTATAGTATAACTTAAAAGTATATAAAAGTATATACTATAGTAGATAACTAAAAATACCTCTATTTCTATAAGTCTAGTATAGAAGGATAAAAAGAACTTATCCTACTATTTACTACTAAAGAGCTATCTTTATATATAAGGAAATAGGAGTAATAGGGCCTATTTAGGATAGTATTAAAGGTAGGTCTAATACTACTTAAATAGGATTCTTTATTCTATAGGAATATATATATATATATATATCCCTATTTCTATATAATATTTATTATAGTAAATAGTAAGATAAGTTCTTTTTATTCTTTTATACTAGATTTATAAGAATAGAGAATCTTCTTAAGTATTTAATATAGTATATACTCCTATATACCTTTAAGTTATAGTAGATCTCTTTTAGAACTCTCTATTACTTATATTATTATACTACTAATCTTTTTCTAAGCTTAGCGCACTCCTATAATATCTTATATTAGCTCTAGAGGCTCTAGAGGCTATAGGGTAGAAGTATAATAATACTAAAGGAGAGGCTACCTAAACCGCTTAAGACGTAGTTGATAATATAGGAGTATATTATTATACCTTCAAAACTCTACTCGCCTTACGGTATCTTACTACGATAACTTACCAACCCAGTGCCTGCTTAATCGCCTGTATCAACTTCTCCGCTCCAATAGCATTCGTCTCAGGCGTCGGATGGTAATCACATCCAACCTCACCCCCCTGACTTGGCCAGTCCACAAGGTAAGCATCTGTGCCGTTTAGCTGTGCGATCGCATCTTTCAGGGCATTCGTCTGGGTGGTCTTCTGGGCATCCTCCGTACTCGGATAACCATCATTGAGCATAGGAGAAGACACAAGGAAAAAAGTGGTATTTAGGTAGCGCGCCTCGATACTTCGAACAAATTTCACAACGGCAGTGGTATAGGTTCGAGCGTTGAGTGGAGGGCGGAGAGCGACGGTTGATCCGTTGGGTGCGGAACCTAGGTAGCTGAAGTCATTGGTGCCGATGTTGATGACGACTGCGTCCGGTGTTTGTTTTCTGGGAAAAGTGTAGGAACCATCGGCATCATTGGCACCGTAGCGGGAGTATAACTGGGAGATTATAGGACTGGTATCTGGAGCGGCTTGGACATAGTTGCGGGTAATTCCTCTACCACTCCAAGCTACAATACTGTAATCTGCACCAAGCTGGTCTGCTGCAAGGGCGGAATAGGTTTTAGTAATATCTTCGAGGGCGGCGGTATTGGTGCATGGTAGGAGAGCACCGATGCCGTAGCCTACTGTGATGCTGTCGCCGATGACTTCGATTTTTCGTGCTTGTGAAGGAACATCTCGGCCAAAAGTGCCATCGGTGGTGATTTTTCCAAGGAAGATAGAGCCAAAGACTGGTTCAGATAGCTTTCGGAACACGACCGTATGATGTCCATGAGTCAGATTTGCGGGCGTGGAAATATCAGAGCCAGAAACATTTGAGATGACTGTGCGCTTGCCATCGACAATGATTTCAGCACTGTTCGCTCCAGAAATCGCTTTGAATCCGATGGTTGCTGAAGTTCCGCGAAAGGTGAATGATACCCCCGTAGCTGACCAGGTCAATTCTTTGGTTGCTGGATTGACGCGGCCTAAATAACGAATCGCCTGTGCTGCATCAAAAACGGCCAACAGCAAAAGAAGGGAAGAGAAAGCGATCATCTTGGAAGACTGTGGTGACGAAATGTGCAGGTGATTGTAGAATGAAGGGACTTAGTGTACAAGATATATGTAAATATCGACTCTTGCGATTTCATGCAGATAGATTAATTAACCAGGCGCTAGAAAGATATTCGAATATTCTCCTGGCTTTCCATACAGTTCACAATTTCCGGGTTTCAGGACGAATTTAATTTACACTAATACGCTAACGGACCATAAACATCCGTTGCAGGCAAACTTCCGTGATCATCACATACTTTGCGAATTGTGGCACGCTAAAGCTGCTTGAATCACCCGACTTGCTAAAAGGTGGAGACGATTAATGATTCACGGCGCAATCAAAGCTCACAATGACTTTGGCCAAGTGAAACATTCTCAGAATAAAGAAAATATCTATACTGAACAGTATTGAACAGCATGTTCAGTATAACGGAGGGGTCACCTTCGGCGTATGTGGACAAGCTAAGCTGCGCTAGTAGGGGAACATCGTGTCAACGGATCCCCGAACATCAACCTGACGCTGTTAAAAACGTAACCCCTCCCTGTGAAGTTCTTCGGCCACAAATTCCGTGGAGCAGCGGGCAGACTATCCGTTTTTAATGAGCAGACACAGCCTAACGAAATAATGATTTTAGCTCCACGCTACAACTCTTATGATTAAAAGTCAAGACATGAGTGCACGGCGCGTGTCCACAGGGTTTGCTTGGTGATGAAGGGTATGCCTATGTGTTGTGCCTGATTGCGTTCGGACAGGGTGCTTAGCCAATCCCATTCTTTGCGTTGAAGCCTGTGATAAACGATCTCCCCAGTTCTCTGTAGATCAGTCATATAACGATCAAATCTTAGAGGATCTCAGGTAGGCCTTGATATAGTTGAGTATTTTTTGAGCCCCCCTAGATGGCAACAGTAGTACGAGCCTACGAGTGTTTCTTGTCACTATCGCCAGCTTTGAGCATCCTGAACATACTTCATGCATCGCATTGAAACTTACGAGTCTTTTATTAAAATAGTACTGCTCTCTGACGCGTAGTCTACGGCAGTCTTCCTGTGCTGGTACTATACGTGACGCCTTTGTACGCCTAAAAAGCAGAGTGATATTTATTGCTGTAATTCTTGAGCTTAGTACGTAATTTCCTTTTGAGCGAATGTGTTATCACGTAGATTAGATGGCCAGAGATGAGGGAAGCAAAGTGTCCTTGATTATCATTGCATAAAATATAACAGAAGAAGCTCGGCTCTCGAAATTACAGGATCATCTCGCCGGAGTACATGCAAAACTGGGCCAATTCACTTTGTGTGTGTGAGCTTTAGCCTCACCACATGCATTCCCCATAGTGCAACAATCGTTCGATGATATGATTTCTGAGTTGGGAGTCTGATCGATCTCCTACTCAATGAACTGCTTAGTCTAGATTGTAGCTCTGCTCTACAGATCCAGACCTTTGTGTTTAGCCTCTCGTTGAGCAGCAACAGTGAAAGATTATTGAGGAGGCTAGCAAGATAAATGCGCAATTTTTTAAAGTCGCGATATGTAAGCGTTTTGTACTAACTTTATACACAAAACCTTTTCTGTTAACGCTTATGCATAGATGCGTTGTGAAAAGGAATGTGGATCAAGATATATATGAATACTTGAGGCCTTGATGTACCGCTTCTCTTGCATCTAATAGAGCTGTATTACGTGTAATATAACAAAAAATTTACAAATCTTCTTAGCGCCCAATGTCGTTGCTCAGCATAAATCATTGGCTGCAAATAGCATGCGCCCTGGTAAAAATGATCACAAGTTCAGGGACATACTTCTATACGTAACAGTAATTGCCCAAAACTATACGCAAAAGCACTGGCGAGTAGATGTGAGTTGATGTTGATGCGCGGTGGCGATATGGCCTGTATCAGATGGCACGGGTACCTTCTTTTTGTGATACTTAGATGCATATTTCCATGAACTGTTTCCACCCATAGTGGATTATGCTAGCCCCAGCCGCATCCTAAACTCTGTGGACCCATTCCATAATATAGTGCAATCTTATATTTACCACCTCAGTTCCGTGGAAACCGTTGTTATCTTCCGTTCCGAGTCCTCTATCATGGGATTCTACTTCCGTGCACCCCTCTTGTACTCCCAAACCTCTTGTTGCCCTCTTGAGTTTTGCGGGTACATATATCCCGGCCCATAGTAAATGGCAAAAGCTTCATTCATATCTCTATGGTGTCTTTTGATGGCGTCCCATATACCTCTTGCTTTGTATGAGCTGTTGAGAGTAGTTGCTGATGCTGTCGACGAGGTAACTGATATGGATGATGATGATGATGGTGATGTGGATGCAGATTTTGTGAGCTCGATGGATGTGCGAGGTGTTGTTGTTGTCGAGGCGGACATTGTAGCGGTTTTCGGGCGATACAAGATGCTTAGTGGTGTTTTGAAGCAGGTAGGAAGAATACCACTGATAGTAGATGCTATATGGAAAGCTATTTAATCGCAGCGAGTTGTGGGTAACAATCGCAGAGTGTCAAGGTTTTGACGTGATGTTGAAAAATATTGGTGTCGCTTGATAGCTGAGCGGTGGGTGGAAGTGCTTGTCACAGCAATAGCTTTTTTCTGCCTTTGTCAAGAATACATGGCTACAATCCGAATACAAGGAGCCACGATCATTTATACTTGATTAGAAACACAGCATATTTCGACATTCCCTACTAGCACCGGCTTTATGACTCCCATCATGTCTTCGTACTTACAAATGCGAAGACTGGAACAGCCTCACGCCTTTCGTGTCAAATGCGCGCTCCACATGCCCAATACTAGCCAACTTCAGACAGGCTCTTTATCCAATCAAAGCGTCCAAGTCAGAGGACTAGAAACCACGTGTTTCTGCATGCAGCATAGCTAGTTCGGGGCTGATGGAAGACAATGACTACCAGTCTGCGCCTCAGATGCATCCCTGGCTGATGACCTTAATAACATTCGTCTTTTTGAACACGCGGCAGATGGTACGGGCTTGCTGTTGGGCAATGTAGGATTTGTGGCTTGAAAGATGTACGAAGAGCGTGCTTTGACGAGCATGCAGGATACGCCCTACCAGTGCACAGGCCCCGCATGTCAAAGCCAAGAGTGGGGTGAATTGTTCAGCGCTAGAATTAGTGAGCAAGTGGTTGCGCCCTGTACATGTCAAAGCCACAAGGCGTGATGACTTGGTTGCTCAAAGGTCTGTTTGAATTTTAGACTGCAACCGCATTCCAGGATCTTTGTTAATCTCGAGCGGAGTGGGAGTGGGAGGTCGATTGAGCCGAGAAAATTGCACGTAGATAATCAGTTAGGCAGGAGAGACCAAAAATCAATATGCAATTATCATTATTGAATAGCAATGTAAGATATTGGTGGCTTTACACTACGGTTTTACGACCGTCGCATATGATAGCGTATTATCCATGAAGAAGGTTGCTCTTGGTTCGCTTGAGTAAGAGGGATCGGTAGTATTGCACAACTTGGTAAAACTTCCAGCCTCTGCGAGCTTGCTCTTAATGATGGCGTGATACTGCGCCAGCGGACATGATGAGCCAGGTCCGCTGGTACATTTGGCGACTGGATAGACGACGTCGTTCAAACGGATGCGCATGTACGACTGGGAGGTGGCATTGGTGGTGCCTGCGGCACAGGATAGGCGCTCAAAGGCGACAGTTCCGCGCATGGGTACTAATCGGCTGGCTCTGAAAGTTCTGTTCGGAAGCGTTCTGTTAGCAGGAAGTTGCTCCTGAGTATCGAAGACGCCGAGAGCAGCAATGATCTGGTTGATCTGTCCATCATTGGAAAACGCGGCCATGATGTTGGGAGGAACAAAAGTTGAATTGCCAGTCTTGTACGACGCGTTTGGCCCGTCAATGAAGCGCTGCACCACCATCTCTACTACCGGGACCATCTGATACTTCTCGATGTCGGAGCCTAAACCGTTGCCATACCAGTAGCGAAGATCTTGGGCATACTCGTACTGCAGGATTTCATCTTCTGTGAACAGCTCGCAGAAGGGGCTTCGGCGTCCGGTGATCTGAGTCTCGAAGCCGCAAAGATAGGGGATAATAGAGACATCCCACTGAGTGAAGTTGAAGCCACCGTGGATAAAAGCGTTTAACCTGGAGCGGATGGGCGGAAGATAGATTGCGTCCCACTCGTCCTTGTAGGGGCTACCACCTTCATCGGCATAGGCTTTGCAAAGATCACTTGTAGCAAGCGAGTTCATCCACGACAAAGGATCGCTGCTGTTCAGTGCGTATATGGTGGTAAGGGCGGTGGCGTTGGGGCCGAGGAAGCCTTGGGCAAAAAGGCGGGCACTGTCTCGCACACGGGGTCCAGACTTGTACCAGTTGGACCACATGGTAAAGGGAGTATTGTACTCATACAAGTCAGGGTAGCGAAGGCGCCATGTTGCGCCCATGTCGTGGAGTTCTTTGTAGCCAGTGGGAGACAGCTGCGAAATCTGGCGCTCTGGATGCGACAGCACGGGCTTCCACGTCTTGAGGAAGTCAAGCTTTGCATCTGTGAAGTTAAGGTCCTGGGCGGCTTGGAGGCGTTTGTGCAAGTCGCTCCACTCATTGTATGCTCCCGGGTCTGGGTAGCGACTGCCATGGCGTGAGAAGAATGCTGCAAGGTCGACTGTGCACCCAACAGGAATGTCGGACGAGATGTCAGTCACCTCGGGGCCTGGATGTTCGGTCAGCCTAGTAAGTAGTCGTTCGAGACGGCGCGACTATACCTGGAAGCCATTGTGCATTGCCTCCCAAGTGCTGCAAAATGTTGAAGTCGGCGCCGGCAACGCCCGTGACGGCCAGCGCAGCGGCAACGAGGTTGACAAGGCAAATCATAGTCGTTCGCTGTCGGCGGGCTCTGGGGCTGCGACGACATTGCGTATGCTTGCATCTTTATACATGAGGCTGGGTCGAATGGGTTGGCAATGCCCAGAGACGTCAAGAAGGGCTCGGAGATGAAGCATGGCCGAGTTGCCCAAACAGGGCTGGACGGGTCAAGGATGAGTTCAAAACGGGCCGGGCACGTGCAACGGCCACGATGATCAAGAGGCTGCGATGCGATGCGGGCCCGGACGACCTCAGTAGCCTGATCCATGGCGCAACTGGCGAGGGCTTCAGTCGCGGGTCAAGTACAACTGCAGCAAGAGCACGTTTCTGTACGTGAGCCTCAGACAACACCCAGACGCTGGGGACGCGCAGGGTGGAGCCTCTACGGTAAGCGGCACCCGCCAAAGGCACGCTTCGGCTGTTGGGGCAGTCGGATCCCCTGCCGTAACCTGCACTTTTTTGTCCTCCATGGTGACTCGACCACCACGCAGACAGGCACCATGGCAGTCAGACCCCCCGGCTGTCAGACCCGAAACTTCTCCCATCTTTGATGCCTTCGGATCATGGCTGAAGCGAGACCCCGCCAGCGCAAATTCGCCCCACGTTCGCGGGCAGGCTGCTTGACGTGCCGAACACGGCGCAAGCGATGCGACAACCGGCAGCCTCAGTGTGCCAACTGCGCGCGCCTGAATCTTGCCTGCGAATGGCAAACACCACGCAGAATTGTTGCTGATCCGTCCAAAGACACGGGTTCATCTAGCCCTGAGCTGCAGATTGCCCGACCGTTACCGGCACCGCTGGACCCTTGGGATGCGTTGCCGCACGACGAAGCCTCGGAGAGGAAGCACCTCCTGCAGTACTATGTCGAGGCCTTTGTTCCAAGTGTATCTGTTGCCACGACCCCTACCAGCTTCTACACGTCACTCTACATGCCCTGGGCTTTCCATGTAGACGGCATGCTGGACGCCATCCTTGCCATCTCTTCCGCCCAGCTCGCTCGGCGCAGTATCGATCAAGTCCGCGCACAGCATCTTAGGCTTGTGTCATCAAGGCACGAGCGGAAGTGCTATGCCTTCATCAAAGAGCGTATCTCCCAGTCTGGCGGACTGCCCCGAGACACTTACCAAGTCGCCGCAGTCATCTTGATTCTGGTCGGCCTGGAAGCCCTCAACGGTGTCAAGACTACTAGGTGGATCTCTCAACTAAAGAGCGTCCAGCGGATTCTGAGTTCCCTCTCTCCGGAACAAAGCATCATGGACTGTATAGAAGTCGACTCTCTGCATCGGCACTTTACTTACCACTTCGCATCAGCGTCCCTGATGGCTCGTGTATCAAGCGCTCCATCAGCTTCCGCTCTGGAGCAGGAAATGCCGCCCATCAGCTCTGCCCTCATGCCAGCCACCATCGACCCACTGATGGGCATCTCGTATCAGCTATGCGATTTGATCTCTCGTATCCAGTATGTGGCTTCTGCAAACCCTGCGTTCCCGCACATCACCGAAGCCTCCTTTAATGCAATTGAGAGCGGTATCCAGGCATGGACCTACGACAACCCATTTGTCTTGGGCGTAGATCTTCCTATTGCTCTCGACCTCATTGCGCTTGCAGAAGCATATCGTCTCGCTTCCCTCATCCAGTTGTATCGTGGTTCACCAAGGCACGCATCCCTCATCCCGGCCTGTGCTTCTCGCGCCATGGAATTCATTTCTCGCATACCACCTGGCAGCCCTGCTGAATCAAGCTTGCTCTACCCTATCTTCCTTGCTGGTGCTGAATTAGATGACGAGAGAGCCATCCAAAAATGCTTGCAGAGACTTGAAGAAATTCAGCAAAGAAACAGGTACGAGAATGTCGGCAGCGTGCAAAAAGTGCTCAAGGAGGTCTGGAGGCCCAAACTAGAAGGAGGAGGGCAAAGAAGAGACTGGGAGGATGTATTAAGAGATTGGGAATGGTCATTCACCCTTGGATGACTCGCACACAGCACACACGCACTTGATGGCTAGCGCGGCTAGGTGCTGTACGTTTGTGACCCGCTATCAAGCACATAAAAAAATGCGCGATATGTCAATTACTGCAAGTCACCTCAAAACTTCGAGTACAATCGTGGTTACATCGAGAGACTGAACACATTCTCTTCACTATGCTGCTTTGGGCTGTCATGGTCGGCGAATCCGAAACCTTGGCGTACCCCGCCTTTGGTAGCACCTCCAGATCCTTGCCTACGCCGTGCTAGAGATACGGAGATGTGCTTGGTCAGGCTTTTAGAATTAGTCGAGCAAAGCCTCGTCGGACTCACAGTACTCGGACAGCCAACCGTTTAGGATGACTCGACCAGCTTTCCCCGCCTTGCCCGCTCACGCCATACATTTCCAACAGCCCATCTTGATAATGCCGCGGGTAATGGTTGCACCTGTCCTTTATGAAGACCCCTTTTCGCTCAGAAGCTACTTATCCATCATAGTGACTGAGTTGTAACACTTGATTGCGACTTTTCTATTCCACGTGCTGCTTGAGTTAGTACGCCTCTAGATTCTGGGAAGCTGCAATACTATCTTTGCTTATGCAAGCTGCAGTCATCGGCAATGGCCAACTTCACCGCAGCGACACCTATCACCTTTAGCCAACCACCGGATACTTCAAATCTGCGAGGCCGCTCCGTGTTGATTACTGGCGCTGCTGGTGGTATTGGCCTCGCATGCGCCACAGCAATAGCTCAAGCTGGCGCGCTAGTGACAATCTCCGATGTGCAGGAGGAAGCTGGCCAAAGAGTCGCTCAAGATCTTGTGTCCCAGGGCCACAGGGTCCAATTTGTAAAGTGCGATGTAACCTCCTATCATTCACAGGTGGAAATGTTTCAAAAGGCGGTCCATTTTGGCAATGGCAGGATTGATGTTGTCATACCAAACGCTGGAATTATAGCGGAAAAGAATCTCTTCGACATGGTCCCAGAGAGTGTGCCGACAGCAGACAGCCCCCCGCCCCCAGAGCCAGGATTCTCCGGAGTGGCTGTCAACCTGCATGGTGTGTATAACACCTGCTATCTAGCAATGCATTACTTCCGTCTCCCACGGAACACATCCGAAACATTCAAGCCCAGCATTGTCTTGGTCGCGTCTCTTGCAGGTTACGTTGGTTACCCTTCCAGCAGCACATACAGCATTTCCAAGTTTGGTGTTCGTGGCCTTTTCTACGGCATCCGAGATCGTGCGACCCAGTCTTCACCCCGAGTCCGCGTCAATCTAGTCGCTCCTTGGTATATCGAGACGGCAATGACTCAACAACCCGGTTTTCTCCAAAGCGAGGCTGGTGTTTTACTCAACATCATGGGGTTTGCGCCTATGGAGCGTGTTGTGGATGCAGTTGTACGATTCAGCACGGACGAGAATTTACATGGAAGGGCTGCTGGCATCTTCCCACTTGCGAACGAAGACTTGGGAGACGATCTTGATGGTTCTTACAGTGGGCAGGTGCTTCAGAAGCATATGAGCGATGTTATGCAGAAGGTCGTGAAGGCCATGGCTGAGATGGAAGCCAAGGCAAATGTACTTGACAGACAGGATAGTGCTATCGTTTCAGATACGAGGTGCGAGGCGGAGTAAATTTACCTCGTGACAAGAGGGTTAGTTTCTCTTTGTGCAACCTCTTTGAATCGAATATGATATTTCATCTTTCATCGTCCTTCCGTGCCACGTGCCACGGTGCGTCGGTTCTCTGTCTCTAGCAACCCCCCCCCCCCCAAACCTCACCACACCCTTCGTTATATATCCTCTGGTACTGCTGTCAGAAGAGCAGACCGATCCCTATCACCTTGTTGAATCCCATAGTAATCCTTCGCAGTCAATATAGAATTTCCACATTTGTACCACATTTGCCCTATATCTCGTGGTTCTCAATTACTAGCATTTTCCTGATCTCTCGCTCAAATCGTCTTTCTAAACTGTATCGCTTCTTCAGCCTATACGGTAAGACGGAGACTGTCCATACATGCCATTCACAACCTCCGGTTCATGCGCGGTATAGTGTGATAAGCAGATTCTGCGTGGGGCAAATGTGAAGATGTTACGTCGGCTTCATAATAGCAATAATTACATTCAAGGTAATCCTCTAACCTCATTGTTGGGAAAGGGCTAAAAGGCAAGAAGCCTTTGGCTGCACGGGAAGACCTCACTCGAGGCGCTGCAGTGGCAGGAGTTAACAGGCCTTGCGGTAGCGAACATCTCAGTCGCTAGCAAGTGCAGTAGTTAATGATCATTATATCACAGCTAGTATAAGAGAACCACTTTGAAGCCGAACTGATGTTCAGGGACGGTGTTTCCGAGCTCATATGCCTGACGTCACTTGAATGCCTTTGTAGCTAGAAAAGCACTGAATCCTTGCTGACGGGTGGGAATTGCATCATTTAACCAGTTGGTCAACCTAGTACTTCACAAAAATACCCTCCTCTGATATCACTTGCACCTCTCCTTCATCGATCTAGTAGCCGGATTTGACAGGATAGTGGAATGATGAGTTCCCTAGCTTCTTGACGAGGTTTAATCAAGTATGCAGTCAACAGCATCGGAATATCGGCAACTGAAGGAAATTTATCCACATTAGAGTCAGCTTCACAATAATCTCCCGTCAGCTTGAATGTGGGGCGGCTCACAAGGTGTGTTATATTATCCGACCCCACATGCATTGTAGTTTGCAGCATCTAAACCCATAATACTTTATAGCCACCGGTCGCAGCCCGGAGAGAACCAACGTAACTGCTTCAATATGTCTAACTTTACACGCCTTCCTCCGTCAGGCATCAAAGTTATTATCGTGGGCGCCGGCTTTGCAGGCATCGCAGCAGCTATAGAATGCGACCGTAAAGGCCACTTTGTTACCCTGCTTGAGAAATCCATCAGTATTGACGAGATCACGCGATTTGGCGACATAATATCATTCGATCCGAATGGTGCGCGCAACTTCGAGCGTTGGCCTGGTGTTATCGAGGCGATGCAGAAGGTTGCGCGACAAACCACCTGGCTCGACCTTTATCACTGGAAGGGTGATTTTGTGACAAGACAAAATTTTGAGGAAGAGAAAAAATGGGGTCCAAGGATTAATGGCCACCGTGGCGAACTCTATAGCATCATGTACGAGCATGCTATACTCAGGGGGCTTGATGTCAGACTAGCCCAAAGGGTGACAGACTATTTTGAGGATGAAGAGAAAGCCGGGGTGATCGTGAACGGAGAAAGGCTGATTGCGGACATCGTCATTGCAGCGGAAGGTGTGCGATCACGAGGGCGAAAGATAGTTTTGGGCTTCGACGACAAGCCGAAAAGCTCGGGGTACGCAGTGTACCGATCCTGGTTTTCCGGCGATGCAATCAAGAATAATCCGAAACTTAAGCACCTTGTTGACGGTGATTCGCACTGTGGCTGGATTGGCCCGGATCTGCACTTTCTAGCATCGTCTCTTAAAGGTGGGAAAGAGTTCAACTGGGTGTTCACTCACGTCGACGACGGTAACATTGAAGAAAGTTGGCAGTTTCCCGGAAGAATACAAGATTGTTTGAAATATGTCGATGGCTGGGCTCCCATTGTGCAAGAGATTGTCAGGTCGACACCCAAGGAAGGCCGTCTCATTGACCATAAGCTTGTTTTCCGTGATCCATTGCCGACTTTTATATCACCCAAGGCACGCATCGCTTTGATAGGGGACGCGGCACATCCTTTCCTCCCGACTTCAATTCAAGGAGCTAGCCAGTCGATTGAGGACGGTGTAGTACTGGCGGCGTGCCTAGACTTATCAAGGAAGAACGCTCAGTTGGCAGTGAGGGCTTATGAAAAGATCCGATATGAGAGGGTACATAAAGCGCAAGAAACGGGGGTGAAGACACGAGAGAAATGGCATAAAGCTAATTGGAGTGAGATTGCGAAAACGCCAGATGCCATTCATCTGACAAGAGAAGCTTGGCTACTAAGCTTTGACGCCGAAGAGGATTGCTACAAGAGGTTTGAACAAGTTTCAAAGGACTTGCAAAACGAGCGAGCCCGACTATAGACAGCTGCGCAAGGTACTGTTTTCTGTGTTGAGTTCTAGCAGATTGTTTATCCCATCGACTTGTCAATTGAATTACTGCAAAGCCTTTCGAAACATGGAAATCGTTAAATTCTCTATGAATTAAAGGGGAACTGAATGCATATACATGGAAATATAGTAACAGGTTATCCACGACAGTCATATATTACTCGTAGAATCAAGACAACACACGCCGCTGATATGATTGGTGTCGTGGGCTGGGGTGCATAGCACCGGTATTTAGATTCCGACCTCCGGCTAGCAAGTACTGGCTAAAATCATAGCAAAGATTAAAGTAACGAGAACCGCCGTATGCTCATCCACTTTGTTCTCAGATAGGGTGAGATCTGTCAGCTAAGACTTCGAGCCAAGTTAAGATATCTTCATGGCCTAGGTAGTAAGCGATCAAGGGCACACTATTGTTGACATTAGCAAGACCCTAATCGTCTGATAATGCGCTCTTGGAGAATCGATTGGTGCCGAACCATATGAGTACTGAAAAGCTCTCTCTCATTAGCAGTAATTTTAAGTAAGACGCAGCCTTGGAAATAGTCAAAGCTAAAGGTTAATCGAGCCATTCACAACAAGCCCAGATGTACTAACACCAGAAATAGGCATGCTTTACTTCCTCAGTGCTGAGACAAGTGCCTATTCGGTCACATTTCAGGAAACTCTTGACAAGAGCGACCCATCGGATTTCATCATCCATGAGGCAAAGTGCACAACAGTCCATGACGTCCTCGGAGCCACCAGCACCTGCCGGTTCAGGAAACTGCCCAAAGAGCTGCACATGGTTCCGCGCAAAAGTCCTATTCACCTTGCCTTTTGCAAAATACTGCCCATAACTTTCATTGATCGCCTTACTCACTTTTGACAGATACTTCCTCACATCACAACGCGACCCTAAGTGTCTTGGACCACCATGCGCACTCCATTCATCGCTTTCCTCACCGGCATCGTCACCGTCAGGGCTGACGCCCCCTGGGTGAACGACTCCTCATGCGCCGTGAACTACAAAGGCATCGAGCGTAACGGGACGGAGATATTCATGGGGATTCCATACGCGCAGGATACCAGCGGCGAGAACAGGTTCAAGCCCCCACGTCCATATTTTCCGGCCCCAGGTTCCATTATGGATGCTACCAGTCCTGGTGCAGCTTGTCCCCAGCCGCTGGGTCAGCTCTTCCCACCGCTTGCGCTAGGAAACATCACCTATATCTCAGAGGATTGCCTGAACCTCAACATTGCTAGACCAAAGTCGACTAACCCCAGCAAGAAGCTGCCAGTCATGGTGTGGATTCATGGCGGAAGCTTTTGGTGGGCATCAAATACAGAACCGACCACAGCACCTGATGGTATAGTTCTTCAATCAGTCAAAAATGGATCTCCGATTATTCATGTTGCCATGAACTACCGCCTCGGAGGCAAGTACAATGAGAGACTTCAATGAATAGATGGCTAACGACTACATCAGTCTTTGGCTTCGCGCAATCCGAGGCACTAAAGTCGGAAGGCAGTGAGAATGCTGGCCTCCGTGATCAGCGAGTTGCCATTGAATGTGCGTGTGCAAATGCGAAGTGAATGTGGCACATAAGCTTACCTTTTGCCTCCTTGTCGGGGTTCGCGATAACATCGAAAAGTTCGGTGGTGACCCAAACAAGATCACCATCTTCGGACAATCATCTGGTGGCCTCGCAGTTGGTATGCAGATCCTCGCATACGGTGGAACAAAACCTATCCCCTTCCAGCAAGGCATCGCACAGTCGCAGGCACTCGAACCTGGCATAACAGGCAATTTCACGAAAGACGCCATGATCGCAGCGGCCGCTTACGTTGGCTGCAACACGACCTGCGTAGACGCACCAGAGACGATTGCTTGCTTGCGCCAGATGGATATGGATAAGCTGCTGGACGCAGCTGTCACAACGTACGCTAGTGACATTGGCCACAATATTGGGGACATCTGGCTGCCAGTTGTAGATGGTGACTTTCTGCCAGCAAAACCAAGTCAACTCATCGCAGAAGGCCGCATCGGGAAAGCCACTTTCATCTCGGGCTGGACGCAGGATGATCTCAACTATTACACTGACCCTACCATCAAGAGTGCCGATGACACATATAATTTCATGCGTGCCTACTTGCCAGCCATGCCCAAAGACTCGCTCAACGAAATGCTAGACATGTATCCCGTAGATGACTTTTCACAAGGCCGGGATCTCTCATCAGAATTCTACCGAACAGCGCGGATCTTTCGGGACATTCTCATGGTTTGTCCATCTATTCACCTCGGCGCAGCAGTGAATAGCACACACTCAGCTCCAGTCTACCTGTACAACTTCAACAGCACTATTCTTGACACTATCCTGGCAATCACAGCTAACATCTCTGGCCTTGGAGTCGTCCATACCTCGGAGTTTGCCTTCATATTCGCAAGTCTACAATCGTACAACATATCTGGGTTTCCATTTGGTCCAACAGAAGCAGATTACGAGCTCACAATGCGCGCGAGTCGGTCTTGGAGCACGTTTGCCAGTCAAGGGGCTCCGTCATCCACTATTCTTAACAGGTTGCAAGACTGGGACAAGGCCTTTGGGTATGATGGTGGCCCATATGTCATGACGATAGGCGGACCGCATGCAGGCATCAGTGCACTGGGTGGAACTAATGCAACGCGTTTGATGCAGGAGCAGAAGCTAGACAAGCGATGCGCTTTCCTGAACAGTCCGAGTATCATTCACGCCCTACAGTATTGACATGTACTGGTATCCTCTTTTCTGACCACATCCGCTTATGACTGAATACCAGCTTATAACTCACTGATAATGGTCTAGACATGGCCTTGTTTTTGGAGACCTCGTGCATACCTAATAGGACAACCTTTCTAGACGATATGCATCATATCGTGTCTTCACTTAGAGGTCCTTCTGAGTTAGCTTATTCTTTACTAGTCTTTTCCAGCTCGTAGCCCTTCTCATCCCCAGCTAGCCCCAAAATGAACTTCCACTCTTCTTTCCGAACTCTAGACACACTTAAGCGCGAATTAGTGACCAGCTGCATCCCCTCTAATGGACCTCCATTTTGCGCATAACCCTTGATCTTATGCAGGTCGACCACATGATGGAATTTTTTGACAAACTCTACCCCAACACAGTACCATTTCGGCTTATCTATCACAGACTTGGGATCAAAGTAAGGATCCTTTGCGTCAAACGCACTATCGTCCACCTTGGCCTCGTCCACTACTCGTAGTATACCAACGACACCCGATGGCTTGGCATTGGAGTGATAGAAAAAACCCAGGTCGCCTTTGCGCATGGATTGCATGTTATTTCGTGCTTGAGGATTGCGAACGCCACTCCATGGCTCGGGCACCGTGCAGGCGGCGAGGTCGTCGATAGAGAAGGCCACATTGATGCCATTCTCGTATCGGGGAAGTGGCTCGGCTTTCAGGAGCCAGAAAACTTCCTGCTCGCCGTTCGCGTCGCGATTCGAATCTGAGGACGGTGCGGCAGGCGGTGCCGTCTTCGTGGGTTTTGACTTGGTCGTCGCACTTTTCGATGGGTTTAATTCAAGCTTTGTGGCCTTCTTGGGTGGCATTGGTCCACCGTCTCCCACATGCTCCTCGTCCTCGTCGCTGTCGCGAAGGCGTTTTCGACCTGTTACTGTCTTGCCATTGCGCTCTGGCGCTTCTTCCGCTGCAGAAGAGGAGTCGTCCACAGTATATTTTGGGACTATAGACGTCGTTTGACGCGTCGATCTTCGTGTCCTGGCCATGATGGGTGTGCGGAGGGGCGAGGCAATCGGTGTGAGGTGGTTGGATGTGCACCCGGAGCACTGCTACGTGATTGGCCAATGACGCATTGGCCTGAGTGAGACTGTTCTCCTTTGTTTGGATACATTCTCTGTAGTGTGTCTCCAGGTTTGAACAGATGATCAAGGTGGTTGTCACTTCTCACTAGTATTGTTGTTCTCTTCGTTTTGTAATGTACTATTTGTTACGGCATCTCTATTCAAGGCGTATGTGACCCACATGAGTAGCTACATTTCGCGCGCTGAAAGCCAATGACTATCCCAAGCCTGCACAAACACTTTCTAATAAAAATCGGGCCGCAGTGCATTCGAGAAAGCAGCGACCATGCTAATTAGCCACCAGTACACCATGTCACGTGGTTTGTGTGTTGAGATTGTACTCGCATCGGTGACAACAGCTTCAAGGTTCATATTCTATCTTGACCGTGCGGATCAAAATCAAGATGTCCACATATGTGCAAACATGTAACCTAAGTCAGTAGAATCCAACAAGACCTGTTGAGAAATCGAGTATTTGGCTTCTATAGGCTGTGATGATCAAAGAAACCCCATAACATGGTACACTGATGTCAGGTTATGCCCTTGATTACAACCGCTTGAGACCGACCGTAGTCAGTCAATTTTTCCATACTAAGTGCGTAGAATAGAACCCATGTTTTCAAATCAATGCATCTGAAGGTGGGCCTGATTTAAGATACTAGGATGTCTGCCCCTAGACCAGCATCGAGCTATTAAAGCAATGCCGATAATTGCGTGACTAAGCGCGATTTCTTAGTTTTAGGGAGCCTTTGAAGCGGCTGTATTGAAGGATACGACCATTTGGCATGGGGCCCCTTGTGTAAGCATGATGTTGGTGTTGGAGCAGAAAGGGAGGTAATCTCAGACAAGAGAAGCTTTTATGCAAGTCTAATGGCAACTTCACTCTGTATAATCAAAACTGTAACGCCCAGAACATCCTCGCGATGCGAAACATCTTTAACAAACACTGTCGATTGTCTACCTCCCAGAACGAGCACCCACAGTAAGCTGGTATGGCTTGTGTTCTTAGTCATCCTTCTTCAGATAGTTGACAAGATCGACCATCTCCGCCTGCGACATGGCGGAGCTCATAGCTTGATATGCTTCCCAAAGAATCCAAACCGGGAAGACGACCCAGAGACCATTGAAAAAGATGAGGTACAGCCAGCTGTCATCAATCAGTATTGCTACAAAACTATTATGAAGGACTGATGTGCTGTGCAGAGCCAACGCGAGAGACTGGGCTGTAGCGTCGTGTGGATCAGAGACGAGAAGCGGGTCTGCGGCCGGGCCGCCAGAACATATGCAGGGACAACACATCTTCGCGGGCCAGTAACAGCACAGTCAACAATGGGTGATGAGATGGAGAGGTATATGCGTTGTAGGCCATAATGTAGCGGTGGCGCAACTCCTCAATAGAAGAAGGCAGAGATGAAGCCATTATGGCACAGAGAAAGCTACAAATAAACAAATCCACTTACAGGTACATCCAGTTCGATGTGTCGAGATTTGGGCTACCAGTCAGCCATTCAGGGGCAAAGGTCATCCAGCCTATGTAGCGGTGAACCACGTGTCAGCCTCATACTCGAACAACACAGGCCTCAACGGATCAAAAAGACCCACACCCGTTTAATTTGTCCTCTCCACCCATGCACGTTTTCACACAATACCAGATGACTCACCTCCATATATCTCGCCCGTAGCTAGCACAACCATCCAGAACCACTTCTTCAAGACGCCCTTTCTCTCGTCTTTGCTGAGCTGATAGCATATCCAAAGCGCCAACGGACCTGCCACGAAGACGGTCAAGATCTCTAAACTGACGATTGTGAGATCGACACCTCCCCACCGCTTATCTGCCTTTGCGTACTCCTGCCACAACCGACTCAACGGGCTTGTGCCGTAATTTGCTCCATACAACAAGTCCTCCTTTCCCAGCCAGTAGACGTCTGGTGGCGTGAATAGAGTAATGTGCGGGTGGTTACGACTCGCGGCGGAGAAGGAGGTTGGCAAGGAGTAGGTTACGAAGAAGCAGTTCCAGAGGAAGGAGCCTTCAAAGACGAAATGAATGAGGGCATCGAAAAGGTGCCAGATGAACAGAGCTCGCGTCTTGATTGTGGCAGTGGGCGCCAATGCTTTGATCGAGGCTGCGTATGCGCCGCCCAGGAGCGCGAGAACGCCCAGCAACGATATTATCGTTGTGGCATCGATTTCTGGTCCTGAGCGAGGAACGGGTGGTGCGAGTGGGGGAGGAGCAGCTTTCTTGCTGCCGTAGAAGGACATTGTTAGCACCTCAACGCGGATATGAGCACGAATTCGAGCCCTCAGCTCGATCGAGTGCAACCGAACAGTGTCGCAATGTAATGGGCGCTTTCATAGAGGTTAGTCGGAAGCTCACGAGCCGCAGGGTCTAATCGTGGCTCCGGCTACGCGCCAAGCCGTCAGAAGTAGAAGGCGGTCAACGGTGCACAGCAAAAATAATTCCGGAGCACGTGGCAGAACCGTCACATGGTTGTATATCCTCCCCGTTCAAACGATTTCCGCTTCACAAGTGATATCAATTGGCGGTCAGATATGCTCACGAGGTGTATGTGCAGTGGGGCACAGTAAAATGAGCTGCTAGTATATAGGGCTCGCCTCTCCATCAACCCATGGCACCTCTCACTGATGGCTTCAACAACATTCAGAACGAACCGTAACCCTGAGCAAGAGTAGCATACAAACACACACGATACCACACGGAAACGCACTTGCGGCCGACAATCTGGTACAACTGGCAACACCAACTTGCTCGCATTCTCTGCCTCTCCTACCGCCTATGTACGAAGGTTGGGCAGAAAAACCCGTAGAATGGAGGGAAACCGCTATAAAATGCAAATCAGGACCAAGCGCTTTTGCAGACACACGGACTAGAAGCGACCGTCAACAAACGCCAGAACCAGAGTGGGGTCGCTCGAGAATAGAGCATTACAACCAATCCATGGTTTGTGAAAGATGAAACAAGATTTAGAGATAGACCGAGAGGAACTCCGTAATCGACCCCAGAGAACGCCGGCTGAAAAGACAATGCAAAACTGAACTATAGAAAGAACAAAAACAAAGCCAACCGGAAAATGCAGCAAAGAAGCCGTCCTAAGTGTGCTGGAAAATCGACAGCCTCAGATGAAAGACGTTAAGAGAAACGTCAACCGCTGGGCTCACAACAACGTTTCGTACCATGGAGAAGAAGACTCGTGAGCGCTCAGTTGCCGGGGACCCAGAAACGTCCGCTCCACTCGTCGTCAACAGTCAGGTCGTAAGCGTTCCTCGTGTCCAAGAAGATTCGTTATACGTAACTCTTCCGCAACTTCAAGTAAGACAATGTCTTAAACGCATGCGGTGGGTGTGTGGCTGCGTTCATGGAACATACCACCGGGCATGTTATAACCATATTGGTATTGAGAGGCGACATGATCCCCAGGGCCAGTTCCAGTAACTGGGCCAGGTGAGGTCGAGCGAGAAAGGAAGGGTGACGGACTCCGTGAAAGGATGATGTCGTTCGCACCGTCAACCAAAAGAGGCATTGGAGGTGATGGTGGACTGCTACTAGCAGACGACTGGTTGCTTCCAGAATTGTTATTCAGCACATATTCCGTGGCTCCATCGCTGAGGGTGGTTTGTGTTGCTGGGGTAGTAACAGGTGGAGAGGCTTTCCCAGTAGGTGTGCCAAACTGGATGCATATTAGTATCCACCTAGGCCATTCTACCGGGGTGTTGAGATTGGGAACGTACAAAACAAAACTTCTGGATCAACTCGTTGTACTCCGCAGACTGGAGGTCGGGCTTCTCGAGCGACAGGGAGTCAGGCCGGGTACCAGGAACGGGTGCGCCGGTGGTATGAGGCTTGACAATAGGAGCTGGATGGTCAAAGTAGCCTTTTTTGCCAAGGTCGGACGTATTAACCTTGAGCCCACTGCGATCGCCTAGAGCGGTCTGCGCGGTGGATAGCGCAGCAGAAAGCGACGCGCCGAAGTCATAGCGAGATGAAAAAGCCAAGCCACCCTGTGACCGACGTGCAGCCTGGTCAGGGAAGAGGCTACCTCGCTTACTCTTGGGCTTGAGCTTAATCGACGAGCTAGGCGAATCACCAAGGATCACGCCGCGACCACTGCCAAACTGGAACTTATTCTCAAAATCGTGACCAAAGTCATCGTCCAGTGAAGCAGGCGGCATTGAACGCGGTCGGGGTGCAAGAGGTGAGTGTCGGCTTCGAGGAATAGCACCCAGGCCTCCAGTGGATCTCTTGCTCTCCTTTTGCTTGACCTTCTTCGAGAAATCGACCTGGTAGTTCATCGAATTGTTATTGTCCCAGAATTCCTGACCGTTGACTGAATAGCGCACACACAGCAACAAGGTCTTGGACTCGAGATTCGCCTGATCGGCCAACTTGATGTTGAAGTTGAATCGATCATAGCCATCATCTTTGTGTTTCTTGCGTACATCGTGGTTGAATTCTGCGACAACTTCAGACGTAGTTTTCCAGTAGTCGAGCGTGAAGCGAGCCACCACAAATTTCTGAAAGGAAATGTTGGCGCACGCGATATTGCCGACCAATGTCTGGTTGTCAGAAGCAAGGAAGATGCGCTCGACTCGGACAGGTGCAGTCTGGCGCTCATACGAGTCAGAGGAAGGGAAGTTTGCAAGCGTTATCTCCCATTCGGGTGTCTTTGATCGAGAGTCATCATTAAAAGGATACTCGCTCTCGCTATCATAGGTCTCAACGGGCGACGAACTTGCGCTGACCGCAATGGGTCGGTCAATCTGGAGAAAGTGCCGCACTTGCTCCATGTCCTCGTTGAAATGCACAGCCTTGGAGTATGTCGGGGTGCCCGGCATGCTCGAGGGTCGTCGTCGCGAAGGAGGCCGAAGCGCAGGCTTTACCAACTCACCAGACTTCTTGCGGAGTAGAGGCGGTTTTATCCGCAACTCGTCATCCTCCGCATCGCTTCCGTCTGAAGAGCTGATGATGGGGTCTGTGTTTAGAGGATGAATCATGTGCTGAGAGAGCATAATTTCGCTGGACGACCGGGAGTGTGCAATCTTGCGTGCCTCTGCAGAGAGGGAGCGAACTGTCGTAATGGGGAGAGGTGTGTTGTTGGGGGTTGCGGTAACTCCATTTCGCTCGGGGGAAGGGACCCTTTTTTGATCAATATGTTGCAGTGCCTCTTGCAGTTCACGTAGATTGCCTATGCTACGACCGCGTTCTTCGTCATCGGAGGAATCAGGCGGAGTTGTGATCGCACCTGATGGAATCAGAAATTCGTTCACAGGAGGAGGAGGCGGGCGGATGCTACCATTGGATGAGCGGCCACGGGAGCGGCCGGCGTCAGACGTGATGTCTACGCTGCCGTTGGCGGTTTGACCATTTGCAACAGTGTTGTCAAGGGTGGAGAAGGACGGGGAGCGGCGAGACTTGTTGAGGTACGACGTGGACGACACAGATCGGGGCAAAGTTGGCCGCTGGGACAAAGCGGGCGAGAGCGACGTCTGGTCGATGTAGGAATGGTTGCGACTGAGGATAGGACTGCTAGTCTTGGAGGTTGCCGGCGACCGTTGGGAGGGCGGAGTGTAAGGCATTCGGTCGGCTTCGGTGGACTTGAGAAGCGGATCAAATGGGAGAGCAGAGACTTAGGGTGTCGAGTGCATTAGAAGGGAGTAGGTGGAATATGGAAGGAGGAGGTGGTGGTGGTGGTGGTAGTGGTGGTTCTGGATTGATATTAGCAATGGCCAGTAAGAGGGGGGCAAACAAGCGAGAGGGATTGCCAATGGTTGGCAGTAGTGGCAAAGCCATGCAACTGCCTCATGGGGAGTTTGGTGTCAATGCACTGGTTCTGATGTCGCTGCCAACTTACAGAAATTAAGTCAAAGAAGGACTGGCGGAGCTCGCTCTCGCAGGGAGCTGGGAGTTGTGCAGCGTAAGGGTCACAGCTAGTAAAAGCTGCAATGACGTCGAGGTGTGCGGATGTGCTCGGCTCTCGTACACGCAAGGGCTCGAGAACGTGGTGTGCAGGAAACGCAGCGATGGAGCGAGGCCGGTGGCTTCCGTGTACACAAGAGGCTCTCGTGAGATGGCACCTGGACGGAAGGTACCTGGAGCGACGACGAGACCAGAAGGGTCAGAATGTGAAGCCAGAAGCAGGTCGAGGCACTGCGGGCGTCCTATTAAAAGGGTCTGCTGGCTGCAATGGGCCCAGGAAACTGTTGGAGAGGAGGTGATGGGGGAGGGGAGAGTGTTGAGGAGCGATAGCGCATGAAGAGTGCAGGGCAGCAACTATTGGAAGGTAGAGGAGCCGGGATGCGACAACCTTGTACCAGAAAGTCGATAGACGCCTGGCCTTCCCAGGATGGCGCACGGGGATGGGAGCAGGGCTCTGCAGCACCAATGCACAAACGAAATAATAGCCTGCAGCACGATCCACCCCAACAAAGCCGGGATGGCGACCAAGGATTTGCACTCTTGCAGCCAAGCGGCAGCGACCGGTCCGTTCTGGCTTCTGCTTCGACACGGCGGGAGCGGAGAGGAGCGAGCGAGCGATGCATTGGAATGCTGAGCGGCGACGGATCGAGTTGCAGGTGCGCCGACGGCCGAATGAGACGACAAAGGTACTTGTTGGTACACGGCCGGCCCATTATCAGTCCCAAAACGCCACAACGCCAAACCGCCAAACCGCCAGACCCCCAAAGACCGCCCACCAGACCTTGCTGCCGACGACGGCAGGCGAAAGCGGCCATGTCTGGCAGGGCGGCGACTCCAAAACGGTTGCAACAACTGCACCCAGCAAAGCACCAGCAGCGCGGCTGCATCTCCACGGCCATTACTCACCCAAATGCCCCGTAGTCGGCTCGCAGCAGGACCGTATATGCTCGCTGTTCGCTCGGACGCCCATGCCGGCTACCCTCGAGTTAATCATCCTCAACCACAAGGGCTGACGAGAGCGGCCGACATGCCGCGGGGGGGTTGTTCGTCAACAAAGTTGCTCTCCCACCAAAGTCGCACTGCACCGTCTCCGCAATTTGCGACCCGTTGACCAGGCGGTGCTTGCTTGTGTGGCCACCGCCCAAGCCACGCACGCCAATTGGGGGGTGTGCGTTTGGAGCTCTTCGCACGTACCAAGCGGAGCAAGGACCATGATGTCATTTGTTTTGGGCGAGCCGTTGCGGCGCTGCACCAGCCAAGTCAAGCAGAAAGCACACCTCTCTGCTCGCGGTGCCAGCATCGCAAACCAGCTGCCCAGGAAGCTGTGGCGGTACCTGAAAAGGATCGGAGCTGCAAAGAGTGCGGCTTTTGGATCGCCGGCCGCCGTCGCGTGAAAAATTTCCCCCTCTTCAGTGAGCTGCCTCAACACGGCCAGATCAGCGCAACGCTTGCAAAAGGCGGTCGGCCTTGTGGCCAATCAGCAGGCCCTGTCGCACAATACTGGTTTGTCGGGTCAGTGCTGCAAGCGAGCCTCGCAAGCAAACACTACGAGGCCACCGTTCGTGGTTCGACATGGCCCTGGTCGCCCGCCTCTTGCCCTCTCGCCTCCACCCATTCATCAGCTCCGCGCCATGCACCCCGTTCTCCTCGTCTTGGAGCAGCCCAGAGAGCCTCCTCGCTGTGGCACGGCACGCGTCGCGCCAAACGAGGCTGCACAGGTGAAACTGCAGCGCCGTGGGTTGACCGACGCCTCGTGTCTACTTACGGCACCTCTGAGAACCGGCCATGCTCCCACCTCCAAAACACTCTCACTCCATCCGCCGTGCATGGCGCCTGTGTGAGGGGCTTGATCAACTTCCCCGCATTATCAAGCACTCGCCAGTTGGACTTGTGCATGCCGCTAATGAACTCTGCGGACGCGTTGCCTTCTATCCATGAAGTGATACCTTTCTTGGGCTCCGCGCCCCTCTCTGCTGTACCAACGGCTTCCCAGCAGCACCGTCTTTGCTCGTCTCACTTGTGCGCGCGCCTATGCGCAGCCCTTCCTCCCATCTCCGCCCCATGGGTCGATGAGACTCAAGCGAGACGGGTGGCCTGGCACCGATGAATCGGTGGCTGAGAAGCAAGTTTTTCCCCCAAGGCCCTCAGGTGAGCTGACATTTGAGGCCCACTAACAATCATACCACAGCCCTTATCACAACGGAGAGTGTTATTTGTTGAGAGCTAACACTCGCCAAACCCTTGGTTCACCCAGGGCAGCCTCTGCGGCAAAAGGCAGCAAGCAACCAGATTTGTTTGCGGCCAGTCTTGGGGCAAGGTATTCACAGTGCACCAGATTTGCCAATGCTCGTGGGGACATTGTCCCAATCCTCATGCTGCCAGCATCCTGAAACCCATCCTGCTCCTGCCATGGGTTGCGACGAAAGTCCATGTTTGTTTGGCCAGACCGATGCCTCCAAGGACAACTAACCCCCATACTGCCCAGCGCCATGACGTGCCCCACTTCACGCCACCATCAGAAAAAGTTTTTGTCCGGCAGAAATTAAGCGCTCCGACCATTCAGACTTGGCGTGCCGCTATTCCAGTCTCACCGCCCGTACCCCCATGCCACCCGCCCGTTCCACCGCGTCGATGTGCATCCCAGCAACCGATCTGACAAGGGTTGTGTCCAAGAAATGCACGGAGCAATCCTGCATTCCGCCCCCCTCCGGCCACTGCAATCACGAGAACAACGCGGCTCGACAGTATATGTGCAGATGAATAAACCGTGTCACTGTCAAGCGTGCACCTCGTATCGTATGTGTAGATACGCATACGAGATGTGGAGGCTGTCTCGCAATCTACCTTTATTTTGAGTACCTCTGGTGGCCGGTATGGCGCTGGCAGGAGCGTGACCCAGCCTATTCCAGAGTCTTAGCAATCCCATAGCAGTCAGGGGCTTAACATATGTATGCTACAGATGGTTGTCAGCTTTTTGTACCACCTGAAAGTGACGGAATCACTACGCGGACATTTGGCGACGTTCACCACAAACAGGAAATTTGGCAATGTGCTTGCGCATTCGTCCACGACGCCCTTAGCAAAACCCACGCTGAACGCCAGAGTCATGTCACTTTGCAACCTTGTGCTCCTAACCAATGATGCCAACAGGTATTGGACGCGGGGGGAACTTTGCCGCGAGACAACGACATCATTGCTCTCGTTTGGCTACCTGCCGCACCAGTGCTCACGAAGGCTCTGCTCACGCGTGGGTCCGTGAGCAACGCTCACTTCTCATTCTAAATCACAATGACCATCTTAGGGTATCATTGTGCTTTGCGACAAATGCAAAAGCCAGTTTCGCATCCCCACACTCATGGCAATCCCCCTGTCGGCTCCCTAAGTGTCCCTAATATCCGGTGCCAGCGTCGGGACCACGATGCATGATGTCATCGTTCTTCTCCGATAACGCAAAACAAATTCTGCTAATCCCACTTTCACTGTCCACGACAGCTAGGCGGCATGGAAACCCATTTCACACCGCTCTTCAGCGCTCCGATTGTGCCTTTGATAAGACGGTCATCCAGTCACGCACAGCTTGGCTATCAGGGGTGCTGACACGTTCAGATTTGGTCGGAGTCCGTTTTACGAGAAATCGAGCAAGGAAGGAGCCGTCGCAACCGCAAAGTGGGAATGATGATATCCCCGTCTGTGCCCCACTTCACGACCCTAGTTTTGGTAGACCTGAAAGAGCACCACATCGACAGATCGACGAGAAAGGCCCGATTGTCATTGGCTTTGTTTGTACTTCATACTTGTGCAAAAAATTGAGCAAGCTTACCATGACAAACCTTTCGCCGTCTATAAAATTATAAAAGCAATGCGATTCAGCCTGCTCGAAATCCATGAGTCTGACGGAATATCACCGAGAGCTCACTCGCTATGGCAACCATCCCGTCTGTGGTTGCAAGCTGTGTTGTCGCGATTGGTAATATCAAGCGAGTGATCATGCCCTCTTAAAGCCACAGTCTTCGTAATCCGGGGAAATGCATCAACAGGTTGTGGATGACCTCAAGTGCCAATTCGAACGACTCCAAGTCACTTCCAGGGATTGTCCCGTAAGGCTTATGCCGTAAAGCATCATAGATGTATACTCGATCAACATTGTATCCTATTCGCACTACACACTGAATCAAGCGACTCAATTACAACGGCTCACCAAGTGACGGTGATAACACCGAATGTCACCCCAGAAGCCAAGGCTACGCCATCATAGTTACTATCGGACCGTCCCTTGTTAGTATGGCTGCGGGGTGAGTTTCCTGGCCAGTCGTGCTTTGAAGTTAGAGACAAGGACCAGCTCAATGCCCTGCATATCTACATCCTTGACTCGAATCAATGGAAGCTCTGTATCTGGGCCTGACCTGGTATTCAACAAATGTTACGGCATGATGGGCCATTAGTGAACAATCGACAAGTTTCCTGCAATACAATCGTCACAACAAGAACAACGAGGGCACCTCTGATCACGCAGGGTGGCTGCAAGTCAGATTGCTGTTCATCAAACGAGCTTTGAGCTGTTCATGTTGTGAAACAGTACGCCATATGGACCCGCAGCAGTGGTAGATAGGGCTACTGACAAGACATTGCCCGGCAACTCGCAGAGTGCTCAGGATAGCTGGTAGATGAAGAGTCTCAAGCGGGGTAAAAAGAGCATGGAGGCAACGGCAGGGACCGTCCCGTTTGGGGGGCTAGAGAAGAGCTGTTGAGGGCCTGAAAACCCGCGAAGGCGGGGTAGGGTGCATGTTACCAAATGGTAGATGTTCTTGGGGAGCAAATGGGAGCAAATGGGAGCTGAGATGGGTAATAATGATGAAAATGGTGCGTGGAAGGGACTACCAATTTCTCCATTGCACCCAGTCGTTGCCACACAACCCTCCTCGGGTAGAGCAGTCTCAAGAGCAGCGCCTCGTTTCTAGATGAACCCTGCTGTGCGACACTCGGTATAACAGTATAGACAAACTGCAAGCCTATTTGCACGGCAACCCAAGCGGCGAAACAGTATTGAGATTGTTTGCCCACAAGGTGCCCAGGCGTGCAGGCGTGCAGGCGTCCCATGCACCTCCGCCCTCAACAAAAAATGAGACGCTCTCACTCTATTCCGGATTGCCTTATCTGATCATGCAGCCGCAAGGTAACAGTATCGGTGATTTGACATGTGGATGAGTGAGACGAGGTGATGGTCGGACCGATATCAAAAAGGACGGATCATATGAGGCAAAGTCCTGCTCAAGGCTGATGGAGGGAAGAGCGAGCCGCGGAGATAGACACACTCGGTAAACGACTGGAGCTATCGGTATTGCTTGCGAAGAAAGCTGCCTGACCCATCGCTTTGTGTCTGTTCCATGTCAGCGCGGTTGACAAATGTTGCGGTGAGCCGCGATTCAATGCCATGCATGGCGGTAGCAATCGTCCTCCCAGAAAAAGAAGCCAGACCCGGGCGCTACTCGGAACGCAGATGGCGCACATCACCTCAGCTCCGCATCTCAGTCACTGAATAATCACCAGCGACCGTTGCACCGACCTCAATGACACAGGTGTGCATTGCCGGCAGTATCTGCCCAACAGGCAAAGCCCTCGTGGACCCCACCTAGTGTTCGGGACTGGGAAGCCTAAACGCAGAAGCACTCGCTTTCTCGGGACATTGGCCAGAGCAAGGCGCACGATGAGGCGCACGATGAGGCGCACGCCATGGAAGCGTTCTTGCAGAGATGCGAGAGCGAGGGCAGAAAGAGTCACCGCCCTGAGAGAATCCCCCCACAGTCGAATTGCTTGGGGCCGGCCTGGGCTGGGCTGATCCTTGCTGTCTGCAAATTCTAAGCGAGAGAGCAGGAGGGGCACGTTTTGTGGGCGAACAGGTGGCACTTGCACTGTTTTGGGCATGGCGTCGTTGTTGTGCTAGCGCGCAACCTCGCCATGTTTTTAGCACATCTTGCACCATCTCCTGCCATTTCACGTCGTCGGAAATAAAGCCGAGCTGGAAACACCTCTGTTCAATGCTATGAGATAATGCCTCCCCCTCCCCCCATGCACGAGCGTTGGAGCAGGCGGGATTGCGTCTTGTTGAGTCTTGCCAGTGTGGTAGGTGGCTTCGGAGCGGCAAAATGCTCAACAACGCTTTCGTCAACCTTGCTCCAACCACACACTCGACTACTATCCTCGAGACAGGAAATGTCTCGCAGTAGCGGGCTTCCGCTTAGCCGCTTACGCGCTGGGGGCTGCATATCAGGGTCTCTCAAAAAGGCTCCATGCCTTATCGAGCCATGGCACCGCAAACGGAAGACATGGTGTTGCGACCATCACTCGTTGAGAAATTAACGAGCTAAACAACAGATAAGCTTATAGTGCGGGCCGCTGGAGACCAATGCAAGAGATAGTGTCAAGGGTTTTTCGTGTGTCATGGATTGGTTGCGTCTTCTGAAGACAGAAGCGTCGACAACCATCGGAACATTGCATGTGAAAAACTCGCTTGCCCGCAGTCCCAAACAAAGCATGCAGATTCTTCCGACGATCGCACATCTGGGGCAAGAATGTGGAGACGGGCCCGAGGAGAGCACACGACAGCATCATGAAGCACCGAAGATCAACCCTCGCGTCCGTGCCTTGCCTTCGGTATTCCAAGTTTGACCAATTTTGGTTGCAGGAATCCTGGTCGCCGCGTCAGGGTCTTCATCAACCCGCCATTGTATACAGCACCCGTCCCATCGCGAGCCCAGTGCAACACCAGTGAAGCCGCCAACCAAAGAATTGCACCTACCAACGAATATTACTGCCACTGAGGATATCAAGAACATCGGCTTAGTAGAATCTGGTGAAAGCATGAATTGTGCTACGAATGACTAAGATGGGCCATGGGGAATTGCTATAGCATCAGCAAACCAACCTGAGCGCCCGTAAGACTCAACTGTACACACTGTCAATCACCCAATCTCAGGCTCCTCTACACTCCAATCTTCGCGATTTTCATCCCAACCCATCTTCTACAGTCAAGCCGGCAAAACCCCCGCGGCTAACTGTCGGCATATCAGCACAGGTCAAACTGTTGAGAGTGGGTCTCTACCTTCCACGCCCATCCCATCCCATCCCATCACAAGCAATAGAAGAGGGTGGAGCTCTGCTTCCTCCAGCCCTTGAGCAGTGGACCCCTCCGCGTCGCCTTACTCTTTACGTGGCGCTTGACTCGCTCGCGTATGCATAGCTGAATGCACGACAAGCCCTTTCCCTACGGAGAGAATGTGGGCGCCCTGCATAACTCCATGGACGGCAGTCTGGAGCGTTGACGAGCCAATGCAATCGCCAAAGGCGGGTGGATGAAAAACCGGTAGCGGCGGGCTAAGGAATAGTGTTCTGGCACGCAGACATCACATGGGTGGGGGATGAGGCGTTGACAATTTCTCTACAATTTCTCGAACAAGGGCGAGTTGATTGATCAAAGGTATGAGTTCTTTCCTGAGACAACAACGTCCAAAAGACGCAGTTTGGACATAGGAACAAACAAATTCAGATTCCTAGATTTCTCCTTGTATTGGTCTACCAACTCCTTCCGTCGTTTCCGGCCAAAGAGCAATGTCCTATGCTAGATTTTCGTGTTTGTATCCTGTACTGATCTTTTCCCCCTCTCAATACTTGCGTACACGTATTGGGACTGGCCGTGTAACGTTCGAGATTGGCAAAATTGGCACTGTCAAATTCGCAGTCGGCAATGCTGGTACTGAGGAAGTTATCAACTCAGGGGCACTGGTCACAAAAGGAGGATTCGGTCCTAACTCGCAAGGATGGCGTCCGGAGCGAGGAGTGGGCTGGAAGAGGTTGCTGCACTACATGATTGTTAGATCGAGGACATGTTTGAGGCTATACCAGTTCTTACTACTCGTGTTGGAGTTGGGCATCCTCCAGCCGCGGACATGTAACAACCATATGAAAAGTTTTCTTCGAAGTGGCATTTCTTCAAGCTTCGTCAGTACCATTCTTGTCTCGCATGCGAGCGTGGCACCTCGCAACCGCGTCTTGTCCAGCCAGTACCAAACTTACCTGCAGCGCATCCGTAGCCCAACATGGGTACCTTGCCGTTGCCAATGAGCACTGGCACTGTTTGGTGAAGATTGGAATCGGCTCCCAATGAGGGTTCTTTCGAGAAGAAGCCGATGATTTCGACTCATAGTCCGGAAGACTACTTGGCCGAGCTAGTGTGCCCGTCACTGGAATATTCAAAGACGTTGTCAAAATGATTGAAACCGTAGGCGTAGGGAGCATCGGCTCTTCAGGTGCTTCTGTCGGTGCCTCCTCCTGTGGATAAGGAATAGCTGTGGTCAGGGACATCAGGGCGCCCAGCGTAACGGCGATACGCATTTTGCTGCCGCTAAGCAATGTCGAAACCAGATAAGAGAAAGAGTCGAGGCAAAATCAAGCGCCAGAGACGCTTGTTTGTACTCATCGTTATGTTCCTTGATCGCTTCCCTTTATCCAAAGGCCGCGGGGCCACAGTTCGGTTTCGAGGATCCATATTGCTTCCCACTGTTTCCCCGGTCGACAATCGCCATGAGTTGTGAGGGCGGTTCTATTCCACCGTCCATACCTGGCGCCTTTCATCAGGTTCAGACCGCTGTTCAACTCTTGTATGCTCAGGAGCTATTCTTAGCTACGAAAAGCCAACCTGATAACTGCCATAGCGAAATTCACATTGTGACTACTATGTACTGATTACAGACACGGAGGGCAGCAGTGCTCATTGGTTGCATTAAACGACTGTTAATTTGAAAGTCATCTATGGCAACACGCAGAACTGAATTGCCCAAAGTGGCAGCTGTCGATGCCGGCCCATCAAAGGCCTGGAAGGTCAACAACTGACGTTTGCGATCACATCCTGTCCATGATCGTATCGTCACCTCGACTGAATTTGGGTTGTAGTGTAAGCCATAGTGCTCAAGAAATTGATTACTCGCTATCGTCTTTTGCCGCCCGAAATAGAACGTGTTGCGTCATCTGCTGCAACGTAGGCCTCTCGCAACCTCGCATTTGCATCTTCGCGAACCACCACCGGCACGGCGACTATTGAATGTTGCCGTGCCATCGATTGAGCAGATCCCTAAGCAGACCCGTGTGGCACCTTCTTCCCGTTGTGGCGCACGCGGTGTGCTCGATTATGAAAAGGGCATGCTTAGTCTGGAGACGGACCGTTTGGGATGGGCATGAGGGGTCAATAATAACCCTGCTCTTAACATGTGAAGGTGGACTCTGGGGCAAACCTCTGCTGATCAGGGTCCCGACTAGTCGCGCCGCGTTGTCTTGAGAAAGTGGGGTCCAGCTCTGGCTTCTTTGGTTGAACCGATCCCAGGACGCTTGTGAAGTGAGGCTTGCTAAGGTGCTGTGATAGGCTGTCAATCATGTATGTCAAAGTGGACCCCGTTGTGTAGACTGAACTACCGGTTAGGAAGTGCATATTGTAGGGTTACAGATTTGCAAATCTTGGGGAAATGCATTTGCTAAGAGGATCTCCTATCAGTGCATTCCCAAATGGTGTACGCAAAGGTACTTGAAGGTACTTCCACAATCTTGGTGGCTCTGGGCCGCTCCATATTACCCCGGATATGCATGAGTCGGCACGAACGCTGACTAGGGCGCATATTAGCTTGTGATGCCGCACATTGCAACATTTTGTTGAGATCGCGATAATCGGTTGCAAAAGGTCACACAATCTGAGCCTGTAAGCAAATGCCTTGATGTCCAACTTTGATCACATTGAGGTGGACGAGGCAGAGCGATGTATCGTGAGCGTACCCATGGTCGAAGGACCGCTCAACGAGCGAGTCACGTGATCGGGCGATAGAAAGCTTGGGCCCATGACGAAAGTCGTGATGTGAAGCTGCCCAAATGTTCAACAGCGGGAAATCGTTCGCGTTGACCATTCATTACGTTCTCGTAAGCTTGCCACTCTCGCTACCCTGTAATGAATCCGCAACTTGCACTCTCTGACTGCGAATCACAGCTTCCCTGCACAACACAATGGCACCCTCGCGGGCTCTCGTCCGCCGCATCACCTCCACATCCGTGGCGCAATTTCTCTGCCTCACGCCTCGCCTCGCCTCGACATCAGCATCTAGGCTACAACTTTCACAAATGCCCCCAGCCTTGCATCTAGGATGGCCGCAGCCCTTATTTTCCCCCGCAATCTGCACGAGGTCATACTCGCAGCAGGCGACCGTACCCGAGCCGCCGGATTACCTGAACGAGGCCGAGCTGCACGTCTTCAATAAGATAAAAGCCGAGCTGGAGCCCGTAAAATTGGAGGTACGAAACGCCCCACAGACGGAGATGGGAGCACTTGCGTAGATTACACCGATTGGGCGCTACCGATCGATGTACGTCGCAAGGATGTCAGTCGTATGAAAAGCGAAGCACAGCAATGCGGGGTTGAATTTGGCACAACGTGAACTTCTGAAATACCGAAACCGTTATTGCTGGTGGAGCTTTGAAAGTTGTGCTAACATGACGCAACGATAGGTCCAGGATATCAGTGGAGGCTGTGGCTCCATGTACGCACTCGACATCGAATCTCCAAAGTTCAACGGCTTGACTGTGATCAAACAACACAAGATGGTGAATGAGGTTTTAAAGGAGGAGATCAAGAGCTGGCATGGCGTACAACTACGAACAAAAGCTGCCTGAGCTTTGTATGATATGAAACGCGTGCTACGTGGCGAATTCAAGATGTACATACTGTGGAAAATTCTCTTGTAATGCGTGAATAAAAGTTGATTCAGCCAATCTCTGTTATCGCACCGTCATTCATATGCTCCCATTTCTTCACCAGTGGTTCAAGTTAACACCTGCACACTTTATTCTCATATTATAAGATTCCTGAGCCAAAATCTACACCCAAATTGATCGCCAGTCGCATGTTCAGTCGCACGTTTCTCCTATTACTCCAAATTCTCATAATCTCAGAACCAGATAGCCTTGAATATCTACTACAATTTTTACGTTGAAAAGGTCGAACAGCTTTACGGCCACATCCCTTAATCGCTGTATGCCGATGGTGATGGTCGTAGATACAGTGGGAGGTCGGCTGGAGGGAGGAACATTTAGATGGGTTGAGTATTGATGAATAAGGTTCAGTGACGCTACAGTGTCTCTCCTTTCCACGAGTCTAACAGGATGAGAGGAGCCATGAAACATGGACTACAAGCAGAGGACACGGAGTGCACTGCGTTCTTAGGAAGAGTGCGTATGTGGTTCTCTGGAGAACGCTTCCCGGCTTTACATATGGATCTCAGGCAATGTGGGCGTTTATTACACATTTCGAGAATTTTTGTTCGAGTCGCGAGGATTTTTGACATCATAAATGACCCGGCCTCCCGTAAGTGGATCGAATGGCCTACAGGCAAAGCACAACCATGGGTTTTTTGCAGTCTCGTAGTCCGAATTCGCCTGGCCTCGCATAGTGTTCTTGCCACCGACAATGCATGTTGAAGTAAACCAAGTGGTCAAATGTGACTCTTGAACCAAGTGCGGACTTCATATGTCCACGAAATGCCAATGTGGCTTTCTGGCTGGCACTCGGATTGTCGATGCGAAAGTCTCGACCGAACGACAATCGGAGTGTTTCACAGTCAGGCTTCGTTTGCTCTTCTTGTAGAGCCAAAGCCATAAAGCATCAGAGTTTCCGTGCTCTAAAGCCTGCTGCACTTCTTCTGATTCAATGATTGGATCCAATATGTACATCAATTCATCGAACCGATCTTCCCGGAGCGTGACGTGTTCGGAAATCGCGCATAACACACGCACAAGACTTTTCCATATCATACGTGTAGGTGCATCGATGTACTTTTCTGGCTGGATTGTATCGACGCTGGAATGTGTATCCATTGAAAGTTTGGCCATACCAATTCCCACGTCCGAAATATCAAGCGACATGGATATGAGATCGTTCGCCCCCGTGTTACGATCTTGCACTTGATACCTTGTGCGTCGATGAACGCCTTTAATGAGATCCCAAGCATCCTCAATGCGGGTCCTCATAAAGTTCTGCGCGTATTTGCATATCAGAGCGACTACGTCTAGTGCACTGCATACAACGTAAGCTTCTGGGTCCTGTAAGCGAGGAAGTAAAACAGGCCAAAGAGTGTTGATGAGGGGGAGGAAAGAGTTCTCGTGCTTTGCAAGTGTGGGTATAGTCGTCCTGAGAAGAGACAAGAGTGAGCTGCGAAGGTTCGGCGATGTTGTTGTAAGGTAATACTGTGTCAGATTAGAAATCTTGAGGAGAATGTTGAAGGTCCTTGGGGCAGGAGGCGGAAGATCTTCATTCTGGGTATCAATTGGTCGTTGCCCTTCGTCCGTCAGATCGCTCTGATCTTCAGCCTCTGCAATAGGACTAGCTTTCCAAGGCTTCTGTGGGAAAGCGCCTTTCGGAAGTCCAGTCTCCGTCTCGTCCATTTCACACTTGAGAGCGTCCAGTCGCTTCAACGCTTCAACGGCATCTACCATTGTGGTAACTTTCTTGCTTTGTTGTTCCGGTGCTTGACTATCACCTGAGATTAGTGCAAGTTGTGGTGCTTGAACGCCTTCTTCTGCCACCCCTCTCAAAACCAAGAACAGGAGTTCTGAAAGCTTGGAATACGCATGATATCTCTCCAGTGCGTCGAATATGCTACCAATGAGGTCGTCGAGGTACGGCAAAAGCGATGGCCCGCAGAGCTGCATCATCATTAACAAGACCTGAGGAGCCTGAGGTGATACATCTCCAACAGCTAGTTTCAAGCCGATGGCGTTTACGATGTAGTCAACATTAGCGACGACGAGGTCCCCCACGTTCGAGTATCCCGATGCTGCCGAGATCATGTTGAGACAGGTCAATGCATGTCCCCGAAGCGCGGAATTTGAACCTGCAAGATGCTGAAGCACTGGATACAACACTTCGCTCAATTCTGCACGAAAGTCCGATTGGTACCGCAATGCTTGTAAAGCCACTGTCTCGAGCGCTAGCGCAAACATCTGCCACGGTGTATTTGTAATTGGTGCACTTTGGTTGAGGATAGCCAACGAATGGAAGTAAAGATCATCCAGGAGTGCCTCTCGTAAATTCGGCATTCCTATATCAACATAGTCATCAAAGGGCGAATTTTCCATCGTTATGTCTCTGATCATGTTGACAGACGCCCAGAAACTCGAGATTCGCATTTCTAGAGGGCCAACATCGATCCGCCTGACCAGCTCTTGCGCCACTGTCAGTGCGGAGTCAGATCTCGCAAGCTCTTGAATCAAAAGCTTGAATTCTGCCATTGTATTATCCTGACTCTTGAAATGTAGCTTGAGCGACTGGAAGACAGCAGTTTGTGTTGAGCGCCTAGTCAATGTCGCGTGCAGAGGGTTATCCGATATATCTTCAGGGAGCTCCTGCAAGCCTTTGGATTCGAGGAAAATCACAGAGATCCCTTCACAAAGACTAGCTGCTATTCTTTCATCAAGCGTAGTTGAGTTTTGCTCGAACAGGCGGAGCGCAGCTGAGACCTGGTGAATGATACGATGTCTGCTGTGGTCATCTTTGGACTGCATCAAACGAGGAAGGGATACGACCCAACCGTACAGGCTTTCGTGTAAGAGTTCAGAGAGGTACTGATCTGTAGAGAGCAATACCTTGAGCTTGTTCCTGGCCGTGCCCTGGGAGTCACCGTGGTCGGTAATGCTGATGATTGCCTCGATGGCCATACTGGCACATGCTGAAAGCGAGGTTCGACAGTCTTGTAAGATGCAGAGGCACAACTGCAGAAGCGCGGTACGAACCTCTGGCTTGTCATGATCTCGAAGCTTGAAGACATTGGCAAGTGCAATCTTCACCTGAGATGCTGTCGCCCGCAGCCACGAGGTGGAACGCGAGACAGTACTACTAGTCGCAGATATCTCTATAGGCGCGTTCTCGGGCAAATTTTCAGTCTTTTGATCGCTGAGTAGACGTTGCAGTAATGAACAAAGTAGTCCCAAGCATTGCTCGACAATGCGAAAGCCGGGGCGGTTGCTGCTATTTGGGGTCAACAGCTTTGTCAGTGAAGAGACGAGCTTGGGGAAGAAGCCTGCGAGTGCGTCATCGTCAGGTATTGCATCATTGAGCGCCTTGAGCGCAGCGACGGCCTGAAGCCTCACAGCGTTTGATTTAGAGTCTGTGAGGCTGTCGAGCATGACGAGGACAGCCTCGGCCAAGGCTGGAATGTTGGCTGTAGCAATTACGGCCTGCTTTGCTTGCTCTGTGCGAGACGCTTCTGTGAGGAGTTGGGCTGTGCATCTGAGTGCAAGCGCCTGGAGCTCTTCTGATGTGGCGGCGATACCATTCTCGGCCGACGAGGGCTTTGCAAGGAAAGTGAAGAGAATTAGCAGCTGGCCAGACAAGGCAGGTTCAAGATGGCCTCCCCAGCGTGCACTGAGAAGGGCCGAAATGCATTCAAGACAGAGCTCCATGGCGCGTACAGGCACATGGCGCGAGACACGAAGCAGCTGCGACAGAGGCACAAAGGCATATTCGGCGAGCCGTGGGTCCAGCAAGCCTGGCGTGGCAGTGATTGAGTGAAGGGCGCCGAGCAAGTTTGTGAGTGCGTGGGACAAATCTTTTCTTGCGCTGCTTGGGTTGACTGTGAGGCTCGCAGTGACTTGCAGCAGATGGACGCATGGCTGCTTCAACTGGGGCGGCGGTCAGCATAAGAGCAAGCAAAGGCGAGGCAAAGAAGGGCGCACTCGCTGAAAGGCCTGCTGTCTCTCCATGCCTTGAAGCCTTGAAGCCTATCTTGGCGACGCGAGTCCTAGGTGGTGCTTTGCTGAGGAGGCATCAAGTCGGAAGTCGCGGCGTCGTGCGGTGAGCAACGCGACGGCCGGCCGACTAGCGCGTCGCTGCTCCAAAGTAGCTCCCACTTGAATCCCTACACCACCACCCATTATCAGCCCATCATCACCGCGTCGCGCCCCGTCGACTCGCCCCTCTCCCCTCTCCCCTCTTTCCCGTCAGCGTCAGCAATTGCCTTTGCACGCGAGCAAACGGCACCGCATCTGCATCCACCATAGCGGCCGTGCCACACCCAGTCTGCACGCGCACTTGCACGCACACGCGTTGCCACGCGCCATGGCACCTCGCAGTCGGCGGAGTGCCGCGACAGCGGCGGCGGCGGCGGCGGCGGCGTCCGATGTGGTAGAAGAGGACGAGCAGGAGCAAGCGCACGAGGAGCAGCATGGGCCCAAGAAGCTCAGGTTCAAGCAGTCGCTGGTCGGCCGGCCCGGCAGGCAGGTCAGCGTTGGCGATCTCCTGACGCGACTAAAAGCGCTGCTGGACGAGCTGCGCACCATGGACCAGGACGAGGCGCACCGCGACTCTCTCATGCCAGTTGCCCAGGAGCTGGCCCACCAGAGCCTCCTACAGCACAAGGACAACGGCGTCCGCGCTTGGGCCGTCTGCTGCATCGTCGACATGCTCAAACTCTTCGCCCCAGATGCACCCTACCCGGCATCTAAGCTCAAGGACATCTTCTCAGTCATCATTCTCAAGATGCTGCCCCTCCTGGCCAACCCCTCACACCCCTACAATAGCCAGCACATGTACGTGCT